>BPLR01000447.1:0-252003 GCA_021605095.1 Caerostris extrusa | reverse complement strand
AAGTTATAATTAATGAGCGTAACATATATTTTTGAAAAAAATATTTCTTAATGTATTTTTAAAAAGCACATAAAAAGTGTAATTGATTTCATAAAGTTTTCTCACATAAATAAAAAAAAACACAACTTGCATTAGTAGCATTTGCAAAATATCCACAGTAGGCAATGAGAATTCTTTTATGAATTAGATTGATTATTGTTCTTAATTTTGAAAAAGATAATATGAATGAATTACTCAAATTTAAAAATGAGGAAATTTAACTTTTCTGAGTATGATTACCTTTTTTATATTTCTGAGTATCTGATTAATTTTAAATGTAAAGTTAAATAATTTTTTTCCCTCAAAAAAAAAAAAAATATTTAAATAATATCATAACAAATTATAAAAAATATGATTAATCAATCTTATATTTGTTAAATTTTAAAAAAATTGCACATAGTAACTTTTGTCATAGCAAAAATGATATAGTCTTTTAAAACATAATTTTAATATTAAGATCTCATGCCGGAATTTTCACAGCAGAAATGTGATTCATAATTAAATGGTTTTGCAATGGTTGATATAGCCGAGCATGATAATTTGTTTTAAATTAAGTTTAATACATCTGCAATAATGTCAAAAAAAAAAAGTTAAGAGTAGTATAAAAGAGTACAGGTTTAGTTTGTAGCCCACGGTCATTTTGTGCACACTTTAGGCTAATTAGAGCTTATTCTACGAGTTAACATGGATTCTGAACCACTACCACATAAACATACAACTGCCAGGATTTGAGCATGAAGCGTGGCATCAAAGGCCAGAACGCTATCCAATTGACCATCAGGCCACAAAGCAAGGAGTATAGTAGTATGCAAGTATAGTAAAGTAACGTATCGTAGTATAGTAGTATATAAGAGTATAGGAGTATCATAGAGTAAAATATAATCATGGATAATTTCAAACGCAGAATATATCCTAACCTAGAAAGATCAAACGCAAGAGTAGATCTTAACCTAACCTAATAAATTCTAGTGTAGAGTTGGCTACAAATTTTAAACTATTTAATAGTAGATGTAAAAGAGCTGCTTTTAAAATAAATTAGGTAAAGCCATGTTAAAAACTCCGAATTACTGTTAATTCTTCAACAACAGTAAATGTTTATTCTAGATTCAAGTTTTAATAGCATATAATACATATCTAAATGAGTTCTAGTCTGCAGCATAAAGGTCTTCCAGTGAAAAGGAATTTTCTTAGACAGTGAATATTTTGAATTTTTCAGCACTTTTGTGCGATCTTTCTGTTTAGATCCGGATATTTCACGTGATGACTGAACCAACCTTTTCAAGGATCTTAACACATTCACGTCTGCTCTTTTATATGCTTCATATCCTCGTTACGCATATCTGGTCACGTTTATGGCTGGACCATTGACTGAATATAGTCAGAACATTTTATTCCTGCTCTCCAAGTTGGGAAATTTGAATATACCACTTGGAATAACCAATAAGTTTGAAGGACACTTTCTATTGTTTTTCATAGAGAGTCAGTGTGTTATACCAGAAGTGATATACTTTTTATGTGATATATACGTGGTAACCTTTGGCAATGCCGACTTTTACTGGGCTATTTTTTTTATTTTATTTGTCATTTATTGTTGGTTATTTTAATTATACAGCAAATTTAAGCTAAAATGAGTTACGAAGTGTTATCTTTATGATATTATTATTCATATGTGTGAGTGGTGCCACTTGATAACTGCATATTAATTCCGGGCGTTGTCGAGTCATTATTATATGTAAAATAAAAAAGCGTGTCTAGTTTCATACAGATTCGTTTCGAAGGACATCTTGGTATGCAAATTATGATAAAGAAAAATGAGGCGTTGATTTTTCACTGACATTTTTTTAGCTTACTTCATGCAGAGATATTTCTAATATTGTCAGGGATATTTCAAATAAGTCTGAAAACATAAAAGCAATGCATTAAATTTAGAATTATCAGGTGAGGCCAAACAATAGCATTTAAGCAATTCAACCTTTTTAATATTTATGATTAATTTTTTTTTTTCTAATTTTTATTAGCATTTAAATTTATAATTTATTTTTTAATTATATATATGTATATAATAAATCAATTAGAAGATATAAGAAAAATAAAAGGTTGAACAATTGATTCATAAAATGAAACAGTTTCGAATGAATACCCAAACGATAGTTGAATCAACAGTCGGATAGATTCCATGTTATTGAAAATTATATGCTTTACAAAAGATATGAATTTTTACAAAACTTTGTTTCAATTGTTCTTTGTTGTTCTCCATAATATGAGATCTATTTTCTCTTTTATAAAACAATAAATAAGATTCAACTA
This sequence comes from Caerostris extrusa, assembly GCA_021605095.1. Taxonomy (NCBI): domain Eukaryota; kingdom Metazoa; phylum Arthropoda; class Arachnida; order Araneae; family Araneidae; genus Caerostris; species Caerostris extrusa. The sequence continues at coordinate 249,657 of BPLR01000447.1, read as the reverse complement.
TTTAGGTAGCTTAGATAACAATTACAGAACATATGGCTATATATATATATATATAAAAGGAATAACATGGACACAAAAACCAAAGGAGAATAAATAATTAGTGAATTGTAAACACGAATATTTTGAATACCAAGTGTTACTACCAAGATTCGTTATACGCAAACTGTATAACAAAACCTTTCATATATATTATGTTTTTGTATTGGGTTATACATACTATTTTAATACTTATAAAAAATATATTGTTTGAATATTTATAGAAGTAAACAATATATTCGCCTTCTTCAAATAAAACACAATTCATTGATTTGTTTTGTATATATTTAAAAACACGTTTAGAGTCTGAAACTCATTTAACTTCAAAAGAATTCACATTTTTTTTGTGTAATGAAAAATAAATTTTATCCTATAAATAAATATTTATAAATTTTATCGTTTAAATAAATAATTTTACAATATATATCCTATACATTTTATCGTATTTAAATATTCAAATAAAAAAGAAACATTTTCTAGAACTTGGATTATCTTAGCTCCGAAAATTCATTTTAAAGGAAAATAAAATAAAATAAATACTTTAGCCTTGCGTGTTCTAATTATTTCAATGAAAGACATAGCTATTTTTAATTTTTAATTAACAGTATCTATTCATGAAGTGGTTAAATTCTTAAACGTGGCTTGCCAGGAAAAATAAAGTCGAAAACTCGAGTTGAAATAACATCTTGTTTCACAGCTTTAGCTTTGCTAAGTTCAGCCCGAGCAACTTGATGAATAGCCTTCTATTCCGCATAGCTAATCTTGTTTGAATTTCGTCCAACCGCAATATGCATCAAACAGAATTAAATGGCTTGACATACGAGAGGCTTTACATCCAGTCGTAATAAAGATCTGCAATAAATCTATTCACTTTCTTTGTTTTCAGACACGATTTTTCACTTAAAGATCCTGAAATTATGAGAGTGATAACTCCAATGTTGTATTGATTCAAATCTTGCTGCTGAAATTTAAATATCTTATAAATTAAAAAAAAGAACTTTTATTTTTTTTTAAGAAATTCGCATGCAAGACAGGTTAATATGGAGTAATTAAAAATGAGCCTTTTATGGAAATCATACAAGTTATACTAAAAATATTAAAATATTTAATACTTTGTTTGTAGACTCTTAAAATTTAATTACATTTAAATTTTCGATTGATTTATCTTGAAAATTTTTTCTGAGATGCAATTTCTTCAATATGATGCTTAATTAAATATGATGAGTATGATTATTATTATTAAATAAAAATTAGCAGCATAATTTTACTTTTCATTGTAAAAAATTCATTTTTAAAAATGTTGTATTGCAGATGCATGTGCAATTATAAAGGAAACATTCACCAATTAATATAAAACAATAAAGATATATAATCTAAGTAATATATCTTTTTTCTATTATATATAAATAAATGATTAAAATAATTTAAAACATATAGTACAATAAAATATAGATGTTTAATAATTGTTATTGCAAATATCAAATACACTTATCTTTAAAATTGTGAAATTTGATATGCGACAATTATCTCAAAATATTTAATATAAACATAACAATACATTTTCTAATGCATATAAACAAATTATCAGAAATAATTAAAAAACATTTAGTACAATAAAATACCTATTTATGTTTGGTAATTTTTATTGCAAATATCAAACACATTTATTTTTAGAATGATGAAATTTGATATGTAAATTATCTCAAAATATTTTACTAATTATCATTTTATTATAAAAATATTCTGTTACTATTAATTTTCTTTTATGAAAATCATATTAAAATATTTTTGCTAAGCTAAATATAATACAATAATAAATTAAACAATTTGCCACTGTAATTTATTCCTATTTTCAAATATTCCAAATTTGTTTTAAAATTCTTATCCGCTGACACGTTTCAGTTTTAACAAGGTTAAAACTAGTTTTTCTTATTCATTTAATCAACTTCCGATCTTGAAAGACTTGTATGAAGATTAACTTTTAAACTTTTTACTAACAACAATTATAGATTTAGGTTTACGGAAAAGAGAATTTCCAAAATTACTGATCTTTTAAAATCTGCAAACTAAGCAGGAAATTTCTTTTTTTAATAAATATAATCAAAACTATAAAATTACTTGAAATTTTTTTTTTTTTTAATAATTTTTCTCAGTAAGTAAGTAAATTTCATCCAATATAATTAAGAGGTGTGATTTATTCATATTCTTTTTTTTTTTATTTGATTAAAAATATATTAATTAAGAAAACTTTTTTCTGTTTAAAACAGGAATAGTTCTAATAAAACAGAATAATTTCTTTATATATAGTAAAAAAATCAAAATTTTGAATGTATGTAAGTGTTTGGGTAGTTGATTCAGCTTTTGTATTAACCAAGCGTAAAAGTGATTAATCAAAGATGAGATCTTTCCACGATTTAAAAAAAAAATTGTTAAATAAAATTCATGCCTAAAAATATTTGCTCACTTGCAAGTGTTGATTTAAACAGGCTTAGGAAATTTAATATATTATATGAAAACAACCACAAATACTTTGTTAAGTGCTATTTTAAAATCGAACATGTTTTTTTTACAATAACTATCGCAGAAAAATATGCAAGATATGTAGAGAAAATATATAGGTATTCTGCTTCTAAGCTGCCATGATATTGATAATGAATCCGAATTTCCAAGTCAATAATTAATTCTATATAAAAGTATCTCAGTAAAATATTTTTCGAATATTTAAATATCTGCTTTTTTTATTAAACTATCTACCATTAATAATCCCTGTTTTTATCATTCATCCAAATCTAAAAATATTTCAAAAGATTATATTTTTTAAAGTAAAATGAAAATATGATGGGATTGAAGACGTGCAGACCTCTGATTGTGAATCCCTGCTTTTTATGTCTAGTTGTTATTTCAAAATGTTGTGAAGCAGTGTTACATCAAATAATTTTCCCATTTCTTGGTGATGGGGACTATAGAATTTACGTTTTGATGAATGGTGTAGTTTAAATTCGTCTTTCTTACATCCATTTTTTATTTACAAAACCACAATAATTGATTGGATGAGTAGTCGTTAGATTTCAGTCTCAAAGTAATGAAAGACATATCAAGGCATTCGAAAATGTCTAGAACGTCACTTGACGAATAAAAATCTATTTCAAATCATGATTCTTTATTAATTGCATTTGGATGGTAGGATTTCAAATTGCTTTTAGATGGAATGATTTTCATTGAGATGTTAGGGAAAGTATTTTATTACAAAAGATTAACTGGTGACAGTTCAGTCAGCCAATTACATGCATTGGAGATGTTTAAAACATCACTAATTTATTCTATGGTCTAAATTGCTAGAAATAAATCACTTGAATTTCGTGGCACGTCCACGGTTGTCTTTGTTGAAAGGAGATATTAATCAGTGAGATAAGGTGAAAAAGATTAATGGATCAAATGTACTTTTAAGTCACAAAATCTTTCTTTTCTAAATAATTGTTATGCATATATTAAATAGTTCGCACACCAATCATATATTTAAAACTACAATGGAATAAACAATGTAAACCATTAAAAACAACGTGTTTTGTATAATAATGTACAGCTTGCCAGTTAAGCGAATCTAATAAGTAGTTGTTCCAAAAAGAAATTATTTAAATAAAAACTAGATGATTTATAAAACTCTCCTTTGAGAATCAGTTGTATATATATATATATTGTTGTTGTTATCATATATGTTGTATAATTTTGTATAATAAAGATTGATGTGATAATAATGTATAGTTATAATAAATTCGAACATGAATACGGCTAAGACATTTTTATCTGTCCTTATATCATATGAATCCTAATATTAATATCCATGCCATCCTAATATCCATGCTATATATATATATATTTATATATATATAATACATAAATGTGACTTCCATTAGTATGGATTTTAATATTAGGATTCATATGATATAATGTCAGATAAATAGTAGTAGTAATAGAGTAATAGTCAGTGTAATAGCGTAATAGTATGTGTCTTATCCTTATGAATTTTTGAATTTATTATAACTATAGATTCTTATCACACCAATCTCTATCATACAAAATGCGTAACCAGGAAAAGTATATAGAACGTACATAAAATTTTTTTAACACAATCATTTCTTTAATTTATAGATACTTCAACAGATTAGAGGAATCATATTTATTTTCATACATTAGTATTAAGATTAAAACATAAGATACAATTCGTACTTTATTCTTGTAGCTAAGGATTATTTTTTTATCAAGTTTTGCAATCAATATGATTCGAGTGTATAATGAATATATATACTTTTTATCTTGAAATTTCTTTCCGATAAACAAAACTTGAATCGCAATAGAAAATTATATGAAACTTATCATACACATCTTATAAAAGATCTAATCTTTCCGAAATAAATGGTTTTACATTTAAAATTGCTTTACAATTTGAGATGTTTAATTTTATAAAAAAATAGCTTACATTTTGTTGTATAAAAATTCTTTCAAGGAAAGACAAAGATAAAAATTAACATTTTGAAAACAATATATTTATATAAAGAAAATTACAAATATGATACAAAATAATTTGCAGGAAAAATTATATTTTTAGAACACGTGCATTCTCAATGTTGAAATAATGCACAGTTTTTTTTAATAATTGTTTTTGGATATGAAAATTAAATGGAAAATCATCAGAAAGTCTTAGCTACACATTTTTTATAAAGTATTTTGCAAAGGTTTTAAAATTTTCCTAAAACGGTTCTTTTTAGCAGCCAAGAAACTGCATGAGGGATATTGTGACGAATCTGTCCATTGTTTATTCGCAATGAATCAAAGAAAATTGTTTTTATAAAAGATAATAAAAGGATAAATTATATGGAAAGTGGAATGAACGGTTCTTTTTTTATCAAGCTCATAACACACCAGTTCATAGTTAACTATTTTACATGTCAAGGGCCAAGTAGCTTATATATTCCTTGTAAATTTCATAAACTTCTCTAAAAAGTTTAAAAATTATCTCTTACATAACGAAAAGCAAAATTGCAATAAATTGAATCTAAATATTATAAGAAAAACATTGAAAACATGTCAAAAGCAATAACTAAATCTTTAATAAAACTTTTCACTTAAAGCTTAAATTTAGAAAAATTAAAGTGTATTATAAGTTTTTTTTAAGATAAAAAAAAAATTTATGTTTACTTAAACAGAAATATGAAAAAATAAACTTTTCAAATTATTTGTAAGCATTATTTATTTATTTGAAATTAATTGTAAGTATTATTTGCTTATTTTAAATTATTTGTAAGCAATATTTGTAACATTTGAAATTATTTGCAAGCATTATTTCCAACATTTGAAATTATATGATGAATATTTAATGATATTTTCATTTGTTAAATCCTACAGTGTCAGTTCATAGTAAAGTTTGTATGGAGAAATTTTATTCACGTTTTAAATAACTCTGTTATATGAGTTTCATAAAAGAATAAAAAATATATATATTAACTACAATGAAATAGCATATTTTGCATATTTGACCACCACAAAAATTTTTTTTGTTCAATTCACTAGAGGTAAGATGTAAACTATCTTAAATATGATCTTTTAAACAAACAATGCTATCAGAATATTGATAATTTAGTTCATTTCAATAGATGAAGCATGTAAACTAGCTTAAATATGATGTTGTAAACAAACAATGTTATCAGAATATTGATAATTTAGTTCAATTCATTAAATGAAGCATGTAAACTAGCTTAAGTAGGATGTTTTTAACAAACAATGTTATCATTGTATTACTAATTTAATTTTATAAAAGAAAATTTACTTAATATAGAAATAATTTGAAAATTTTAAACCAATTTTTATAGATTTTATGGTTTATTAAAAATAATCTTTACTTTAATTTTTAACTGACTAATTTTCATAAAATTTTTAGTTAAAATTTTTAAAGTTTTATTTAGATTTTTATTTTTATTTTTTGTTTAAATTTTAAATTTTTTTTATTTAAAATTCAAATGTAAAATAGAAATATTTGTATTATCGTGTTGGTTGAAAAGCTTTAATTAAATTTCATATGACACATAAGGCCTTCAGTTACATGAAAAAGTTCACTCCTTGCGTAACTAAAAACTTACGATTTTTATAAATTAAAAATTTCTATATTATATTTATCAGTAAAACGCAACAAAAACTGTTCATTATTATAGGCATGACTTTCTTTTGTTCCTTCAATTCTTTAAATCATACAATTTTTGTAAAGATTATAGAGATTTCAACTAAACAATTGTTAAACTTCAACCATGACGGTTTGGAACTGAAACCATCAAAAAACAATAAACCGATTAACAGCGAAATAGGTTTTCGTTTTTTTTTTTCAAATAATTATTTTTGCTAAGTGGGAAAATTAAGAAAATGAATCAGTATTACATCACACTTATCACATTGAAAAAATAATTAAATGGCTATTGTATTCAAGATTTAATTCACTTATAATAGGGTTAATTCAATAAACTTTTAAAAGCCAAAACTTTCTGATCATAATGAAAAGTTATTGAAAAGAAATTTCAATAAAAAATTAAGTTTTTCAACTCCATTATTCTAGAACTGAACTAATTACAAATTGTTCTAACAATGACTGAATTGGCAGTAAGATACCTTTTCGTTTTTTGCAAGTTATGATTTAAGTTAAGCATGATAAATCAGGAACGTAGTAAAATAATACATCTCAGTAAATGAATGATGATATATTTTTAAGAGTTTTTATTAGTCATGATTTAATTCATTACCAACACGTAAACACTATTTCTAATAACATTGACTTTTTACTACCTTATGTTAAGAATAATGATGCAAATATATTGTGTAAACGAAGGAAACATGAAGAATTTAGCAAATTTCATACTTGGGAAATATTTGTGGCTAGACAATATATTGGTTCACATTAAATTAAGAATTATTATTATTTCGTGATGAAAATGAAAGAAAAATATTATTATTTTCATATTTTTCATTGTTGTTTTCAAGAGATATAAAGAGGCTCTACGATGATAATTTTGAAGAAGATCTAGTTGATAGTTATTATGGAATGCCATTAGCTTATACTTATACATTAATATCATAAGCTAATGATTTAATTGACTTGTTGAGCAGGAAAACTGGGTGATTTTATTGCAAATCTATTTCATAACTTATTTAATATAACTGAAACTAATATAAATTATGGAAAAATGGGATTGGATATATAATTTATGGGATGAACTTTTAATTATTGAAAATATTTAATAAATCATTCTAAAATAAATCTTCTTTGTTTGTAAAGTAGAATTAAATAATTAATTCAACATTAATTAAGTTGTTTTTTTATCTATGCTGTATGCTATTAAATTAAATTTCGTTTATTAAGATCACATTTCAATCTACTTTGTTAAAAGTTTGTAAAATTTAATTAAATCCTTTACTGTATAAATAATTAAAACAAGTTATCGGACAAACAATGGATAACAATTTTGAAAAAAATATAGAATGTTATTACATATGTAATATAATTGAAACTAATTTTAATTATAGAAAAATTCATGGGATAAACTTTTAATTATTGTAAACATGTCATACTAAAATAATTTTTATTATTTGTATAGTAGAATTAATAAATTCTTTCAACATTAATAAAGTTAATTAATTTTTTTATCTATGCTATATATTAAAAATTTCTTTTTGTTAAGATCACACTTCAACCTACTTTATTAAAAATTTGTAAATTTTAATTAAATCATTTAATGAATATTCTTTTAAATAATTAAAACAAGTTATCAGTCAAATAATGGATAACAATTTTGAGAATAAAAATTATTTTCAATAGATGTAAATCCATCTATTTCTAGAATAATACTATAATAACAGTTAATTATTTTGTTTAAAAATTATGCTTTTATAAAATAAAACAGTTTTACAGTATGTAATCAACATATGTTATTAAACTAATTTTCTTCTTTTTATTTTAAAATTTATGGTTTAATAATTTGACTCATATAGAGAAAATTTTTTTAAGTAATTAATAAATATTTCATTTATGAATGAAGATAAAGTGTAATGAAATTATCTTTTAATTTTACTTAAAAACTTTAATCATGTAATAATTTATTCTGAAACAATTAAATGTTTTATTAATGTAGCTAACAAAAATCGAAATTTCTTATTGCTCCTTTATAATGAAAATGGGAAATGTTACACATAACTTCCGTTCTTAGATTTTGAAAGATCATTAAATTCCGTTTTTTTCTTCGCGAACTAGGAAATTGAACACTTCTATGATTATCTGCTTAAAAAATGAAAGTAACAATGATATCCAAACCGGGTCACACGCTGTTGTTGAATAAACTTGATCTTGATGAAGATAATCCTCTTTAAATACCCGGAAATTTTCCTAACATGATATATTTGATGTATACAAATTTTTTTTTCAAAAATGTAGCACATTTGTAAGTTTAGTCATTGTTTTGGAATGAGCGTGATATTAAACATCTATATTGCTGTGAAATATACAATTGACGTGAATTTATAACAAAGTTAAAATTAATTTTAATTGAAACTCCATAGAAATTTTATATTTTATAACAATCTTTAATTTAAGCGTAAAATTATTACTTAGTTATAATTGAATATAAAAATTAAATATTTATTTTTATATTATTTTTGTTCGGGAAGATCCAAAGAAAGACTAAAAATTGGCAATCAAAAATATTTCATTAGAAAAGTAGCCACTATGATACAATTCCAATCTTCAGTTCGTTGAAAAGTTAAACTTTTATTACTGTGCCCAAAAACTAACACCAATTATTTTTTTTCAAAAACACTTTATTTATTCTTCACAGATTTATTTCATCGCCTTCAAAATAATCCCCTCCGGATCGAACTTTTTTTCCAATCCTCAATGCTTGCTAAAAAGTCATCGGCAGGGATGGCCTTCAAAGCGCGCGGCGATTCACGTTGAAACTCTTCAATCGACTCAAAACGGTGTCTCCGGAGTGGTCTTTTGAGTTTAGGGAATAACCAGAAGTCGCACTGTGTGAATACGTTGGTTGTGGAACGATATGGGTTTCATTTTTGGCGAAAATGTCGCGAAGAATCAATGCAGTGTGAGCTGGCGCATTCAGTGTTTCGGTATCAATCGAGATTTGACGCGTTTGAGGCCCAAAATGGAATTGATCGAACCTTTTGAAATTACAACATCATCAGCAAGGTCTCTAATTATAAATCGACAGTTTGCTTAATTTGCTACCAAATCGTATTTTTAAGTTTATTAATATGTATTAAAATTAAATTTAAAATTCAACTTAACGTGTATTAAAATACAATATTAGAATTAAGCTTAACATATATTGCAATACAATATTATATTTAAACAAACTTGCAGTTTTAAATAGTTTTCCATATTAATATGCAATGGCTCCCAAATTGTCCTTATAGCACAAAAAGATTTAATTAGCGTTCAAATTTTAGCAAAAGATAGGAATTTCTAATAAATACTTAATCTTATTAGCAATTAGAACTTTTTTTAGATTAACAATTTTAACTAACTACTTTAATTTTAATCAACTACGAATTTCAATGAAATCTACATCATTGATTAACAATCTAAAATATTAACAAAAAACAATATTTTATATTAAGAATTTTTTATTATTATAATATGTATAAGTTTTGCTTAAAACTATATTCAATGTCTTAAAAAAAAAAAAGTAAAACTTTTAATGGGGAAATTCAAGGATCAAAATTATCTGAAAAATCTATATATATTAGTAAATACTGTAATATATCAGTCGATTAGTACTTATTAGGATATTCTGTAGCCTTCACAACAGAATTTCAACCTCTTGACATTAGACTGTTGTTGTTTTTTGGAAGGGAGGGATTGTTTTTGCAATTTCTGCATCAATGTTCCTCCTTTCTTCGATCATTATTGTTTTTAGCTTGGTTTGTCTTTTGAAATCATATCTTCGTATTCCAACCTCTATTTCTCAGCCACGTGCTTCATAATGAGCTTAAACCTTATGACTGAGTTGGTGTTTTCAGAATTTGTAGGCAGCTATAAGGACATCAGAGGCAAACGTTGGCAGCCGTTTACTACTGTGCCGAAAACGTAATACCATTTTTATTTTCTCAAAAACTCTTTATTTATTCTTCAAAATTTATTTCATCGCCTTCAAAGTAATTCCATTCGGACACAATGCACGTATGCTAACTTTTTTTCCAATTGTCAATACATGCTAAAAAGTCATCGGCAGGGATGGCCTTCAAAGCGCCTTCAATTTCTTCAATCGACTCAAAATGGGGTCTCCAGAGTGGTCTTTTGAGTTTAGGGAATAGCAAGAAGTTGCACAGTGTGAATCCGTGGGATGTGGAACGATTTGGGTTTCATTTTTGGCGAAAAAGCCACAAAGAATCAATGTCACTGCATTGAGCTGGCGCATTCCGTGTTTTCGGTGCCAATCGAGATTTGACGCGTTTGAAGCCCAAAATAGAGTTGACGGATCCTTTTAAAATTCCAACATCATTAGCAAGGTGTAATTGTAAATCGACGGTTTGCAAGCACCAAATCTTTAATTTTTGGACGCGAGCTTCGTCGGTTGAGGTTGATTGTCGACCAGAGGACTTATCGTCTTTAACGCGTTCTCTGCCTTCTTTGAACTGTTTATACCACTTCTAAACATTTCTTTCTGATATAGGAATGGTCAACGAATGCTTTCTGCAACATTTTATACGTTTCCGCAAGCAAAATTGAATGCAAATTCTTTCCTCGATTAATTCAGACATTTCAAATATAGACGGAATCAGTTTTAGCGTCTCACAAAGCCAAGCGTAACTCAAATACTAATGAATATTTTGACGTGTAATTTCACACAGATGTCAAGGACAGTGCCAAACAACCTAAAAAAAAAAAATTAAATTCCATAAACCCCGGAATTTTAAACTGAAGATTGGTCTTACTTTTTGGACACAGTAGTATACTATTACATACCGTTATAAAACAATTATTTGTTATTAAAATATTTATTTAATTAAATACCTTTGATCTTGGCATAAAATATTTACACCTTGGTTTTGGAATCCTATACATGCTATTTTTTATTTAAGTAGAAAGTTGGCTAGTATGTTAATACAGAAAAATTTAATTTTCAATTTTCTACAATGTAAAAATATACATGCAATCTAAATGAGTTTATTAAAAACATTATAGAAAGTTTAAAGAAGTATTTAAATATCTTTTACTGATGCGTTGCACAAGATATTTGATTTGTTTTTCAAGTAACAGTGTCTGAATAAATGATATTTCAATAATGCGGCCGATTATTCACAAATATAAAAAAGATTTTCAAAGTTAAGGAAAATTAAAGTTAAATTGTTCCTATAAAATTTGTAAAATATCGTGACATTGTAAAAAAATGTTAAAAATTAATTTCCTTGATTGATTCATATGTATATAATATCGTGACCTTGTAAAAAAATGTTAAAAATTCGTTTCCTTCATTGTTTTATTGATTCATATATATCAATCAATACCTGGAGGAAATGAATTTTTAATATTTTTTTACAATGTCACGATGTTTTATAGCTTTTGCACGAAGAATGAATCATTAAAAGTTTTTAAACAATTTAACTTTAATTTCCTTAACTTAGATAATTACTGCATATTAATATAATACATATAATAATATATTGTATGTTATATATATAATATATATAGCAACCATTTTCTCCTGCTCTGACTGATTTATTACTCACAACTGTCTAGATGAAAAAAAAAAAGTTCGCTTTTTTTTTCCTAAGCTATTTTTTCTCCTAATTTGACCTTTGCTCATTCTGTTTTATTTTTTGATTACATGCAACGGATTTCATCAACTCCTACACTTTTGAAATTTTTGTTATTTTTCATTTTATAATTTTATTAAATAAATAATTCTTTTTTTTTTTTTTAAAAAAAAGGGCATTTAATTATTTCTTTTCTTATTAACTCAAAGGGCCTGAGACCACCAGTATGCTTCCACATTTAACAATGAAGGTGCTAGAGACCGCTACGGGGCCAATGATCTACATATAAATCTATAATAAGATATAATATATATAATAGGAAATATAAAATGCATTTCAACTTATATTTTGCTATTTTATGTATTGTTATTTAAATTAATAATAATATTTGCTATTTTTATTTAACATTATAATATCAAATAAAACCCAAATATATATATACACAAATTATCAAATTTGTTAATTGTTTATTAGCTTTTATTAAATCTAATTAATTTATTAAAGCGTTTGTAATTTTTGGTTGAATGAATCTTTATATAATGATTGATTTATATGATGTCATTTATTTGCAGGTATCAGACGACACGTCAAATATTATTAACAGCTAGACAGCAAAATATACAGCTGTACTTGACCTGCAATAAAAACAGGTTAGTGAATTCTAGAAAGTCTACCTTTTGTAATTCTGATAAAACTATGACGTGCGTACACAATTTTTTTTATTTATTTTGGAGTTATTATTTGGGTAATTCCATTTAAAAATAATGTCAGGACATTAATACGTTAAACATCTCGATATAATACACTTATCATGCTAAGCACGGAATGTTTTAAAAAGTCTGTCAGTAAATTTTGAAACTGCTATAACATCTCGTTATCAGAAAACTAGTTTTTAAAATGAAAAAAAGCAAATTTATAAACGCAAATCGCATTATAGTTGTTAGATATATTAAACCTCAGTCATGGTTGGGTTATAAATAAGTTGCCTTAGGTGGAGTTTACACTGTTAAGATATTTATCTGGTAATTCAGACATTTGTTTAACACACATACACACATGAAAAAAATCATTGAGTGACCTCAGAGAATACTAATAATGAATGTGTACAAACACGGAGATGACATTATACTTTTGAGATGACCTTTATGCAAAAATGAGAGTGAAATTAATCAAGTTTTAAACAGAAAAAAAAAATATATTTTTTATAACAAGCAGATTCATATATCATATTTTCTTTTTCAAGAAGTGTTAATAATAATAATTTTTAACACTTAATGACGAATAAATGAATTAGTAACAATAATTTTTGTTTTGCTTTTTTTTATAATCTTATAGGATTTGCAGATGAATGAAGCCATTAGATTAAAATAAAATATGTTGTATTACTCTCTCTCTTTTGTATATATATATTGGTCGTCATTCCAAAGAAAAAAAAATAAATAAATAAATAAAAATAAAAAAATTATTTAAAGATTTCATAGACTTATAAAGGACATTTGAAAATTATATATATATATAATTTTTAAATGTCCTTATATATATATAATTTTCAAATGCACTTTATAAAAAATCTTTAAACTACTTTTAGATAACTCTTAGTTTCTTGATATACTACAATAAAAATAGAGAATTTTTTTTTTTTATTAATTGTTTTGAAAAGACATTAAAACAATTATTTTTTTCATATTTATTATAATTCGTAATTGAGTGATTTAAATGTATTATAAACGTTTTAATGCGATTAACTACAGGTGTTGAAATTTTTGTAGCATAGTTGATAAACGAATTTGTTGACAATTTTAGATTTTGAGGCATTTTGAATTTAGCAATAGATCATAGAATTTATCCTCCGGATACATTCTTTACATTCGAAAACCATATCAGCAATCATTTTCTATTTTGCAATTAAAAAAAAAAGGTTATAAACCCTTTTTCCAAATTTATTATGCAAAGATATCAAAGAAACCATTAAATCGAGATTTGAAAGTTGTCCAACAATCGTGCAATATATTACTCAAGAAATATTTGATAGTTTCCGTTCAAAACATCGTAAAACTATAAACTGTAATATGAACCTGCCATTCTTACATAACCACATTTGTTAACATATTTTCATCGTTTTATACGATAGCACCATTTCTTTTTTTTTTCTTCTTTCTTGGAATGACAGCCAATTGGCTTCTAACCTAACTGTTCCGGTCGACAGGGTTTTGGGCAAGAATTAATTTTTAAAACGCATTGTGTTTCCCCTTTCCCTCTTTTTTCGTTTTTTAACCTGATTTCCCCGGTTTTGCAGACCTTGGAACGAATCGCTCGGATTTTTGGGCGCGGTTTTCTGGCCACTTACTGGTATGCGGAACAATGAAAATACCCTCTGGGGGTACAGAAAGTGGTGCAGCTCAAAGGAACTGCAATCTGGTTTTGTACGTTTAGGTGTCATCTGTAAAAATACGGTTATTTTAAAATGACCTGATATTTTTTTTTTTTTAAGAAAACTATTTATGATGTTTATCTTGCAGGGAGTTTCTCTGAAAAAGTATATTGGATTTCTTTTTTTTTCATTATTTTTCTGACGTAACTATTCGTCCCTGGAAATGAAAAAAATAAAAAAAATCATAGATCGGGAAGTAATTGTTTGTTAAAAAGAAGTTATGCAACTTTTACCATACGGCAACTTTCACTTACCCACTAACTTTTGATCTTTCCATTTCATTAATTTTCCGTATTTTATAAATATTGTAAATTCAAGTAAATAATGAAAAAAAACGCAGATGGGGTTGAAAGTAATGACTATGATTTTAGAATCATTGTGATATATTGTAATAATGTGAAGCTATTTTTTTTTTTTTTTTTTTTTTTTGCAGTAATAACATAACTAAAAATGAGTTTTGTTCTCATGTACTATGAAAAACAAAAATCACAAATCTGGAAGTAATTGTTTGTTATAAAGAAGTTATGCAACTCTCATAATGTGCCAACTTTCACTTATCCACTAACTTTTGATCTCTTCATTTCATTAATTTTCCTTATTTTATAGATATCGTAAATTCAAGTAAATAATGAAAAATCAGAGATGGGATTGAAAGTCATGATAATGTAATTTTCACGATTTTATAATCATTGTGATACGTTGCAATAATGTGAACCTGTCTTGTTTTTTCGCAGTAATAACATAAGTAAAAATCAGTTTTGTTTGATTATTGTTCTGATGTACTACGTGTCTAAAATGAAAAACAAAAATCACTAATTGAAAAGTAATTGTTTGTTATAAAGAAGTTATGCAACTTTTTCTGATGTGCCAACTTTCACTTACAATAACTTTTGATCTCTTCCTTTTATTAATTTTCCTTATTTTACAAATATCGTAAATTCAAGTAAATAATGAAAAACAGATGGGATTGAAAGTTATGACTATAATTGTTCACGGTTTTATAATCATTGCAATAATGTGTAGCTATCTTGTTTTTTTTCGCAGTAATAACATTCGCAGTAAAAATCAGTTTTGCTTCTGATGTACTATTCGACCCTAGAAATGAAAAACAATCACAAATCGGGAAGTAATTGTTTGTTATAAAGAAGATATACAACTTTCATAATGTGGCAACTTTCATTTACCCACTAACTTTTGATCTCTACATTTAATTAATTTTCCTTATTTTATAAATATCCTAAATTCAAGTAAATAATGAAAAATCAGAGATGGGATTGAATGTGATTTCAATGGGATTTTTCACGATTTTATAATTATTGTGATAGGTGACAGTAATGTAAAGCTGCCTTGTTTTTTTCGCTGTCACAGCATCACAAAAATCGGTCTTTTTGAAAAAGAAATGCATAAATGATATTTTTATAATTAAAAAAAGAATTGTTAAAAAAAAAAAATTAAAAATACACATCGGTACACGTCGTACCGTACAGTAGATGCTATATTTAAAACCCGTAGGAATATCAGAATATTATATTCCCTTTCGGGTAGCTTAGTAGAGCTGATGTGTTATAGTCCGCTCTTTCGCTGTGCTGTTTATGGAGAATGATGATGTTGAGCGGAATGGACCCCTTCAGAAGTACCCTCGGAACAGCTGGCCTCGCCTAAATCTCCCGATATGATTGCCAATCTTTTCAGATGATGAACGCTTTGCAAGGATCACTAATGTCCTTAAAAGAAAAGACATTGCACATAACCTCTACAATGCTTATACCACTGCATTGGCCAGTTGATGAAGACCTAGTCAAGTTAAGGATTCTGCGTGCATATCTTCAATATGCTATAAGGTCAATTTTTCTGACTTCCAATCAGAAAAATGACTGTTGCTTGAAATACGAATTACTTGGAATTGTTTCTGCAGCACATTATTAGAGCTGTAATTTTGTCATTGTGATTTCGACCATTCATTTTAACGCCAAACTGTCACGGTTGTAGTTTTCCATTCTATACAAAAATCAAAATATATACCATGTCTAATAAAAATGAAAAATGTAGAGATATCTGAAGTTTGACTTATGCTTTTACACGAATCACAATATTGATTTGCTCATTTATGTTTTATGTGAGAAAAAAAAAACTTAGTTATTTTAAGAACAACCTTTAATTTTTTTGTAAAAGGTAATAGTGATGTTTATGCCAGTGGAAGTTTCTTGAAGAATTTGTTTTTTTATCAATGTTTCTGCTACACTTTTCTCCCTGGTAAATAAATAAAAAAAATCTAAGGCAGGGAATAATTGTTTTCTATAAAGAAAAATTTTTACAGCGCATAGCAATTTTCACTTAAGTAAAATCTTTTGATCTACGCATTTAATAAATATTATGAGTTAAAATTAATGGATGCAAAAAGCGAAATATAAATACGTTTAAGAATACCATATTTTTATACGAACTTCAATCTTGTATATTTAGGTATAATTTAAAGGAATAAGCTTATTTTAAAATGGTTTGGGAATGGTATAAGAAGGTTGAAGAGTATCTCAAAATGCATTTTGATTTTAAAACGCCGTCTTTTCTATTTTGCCATTTTGTTGCGAGGGTCAATATTACCCAACCTTGGTAATGATTTGATTGGTATTCAGGATGGCAGATTAGTATTAAAAACCATATTTGTCTGCTTGTTGAAGCCATATTGTGGGATGATCATTTAAAAATGTATTGTTGATAGTAAACACCATCTTTTCTATTGTGCGATTTTTGTAGCGAGGGTCAATATTATCCTGAGCGTTAGTGAATAATTAGAGATGACACCCAATCAGCTGTAAAAGTGTAAATGTGTATATTTGTAAAATAAAGAGAAAAAAAAAAAAAAACATACGTTTGACCTGTTAACTTTATTTTCATTTCATTAAGATTTAATGAAGACCATGATTTAATCTTTGAGTTACACCACCGACATCGGTGCCTACAATTAAATTCATATCTGAGTCTACAGATGACAGATCTACAAATGAATAGTATCTCATTAGGAAAATAAAAATGATAATACTTGGAAGTTTTTAAAAAAAAATGACTGGTTTTCTTACTTGTTTGTTTGTAAATATGATATTGTTCTGATATGTAGTCCGTGAAGTGACAGAATATATCAAGCTTTATTTTGTACAACTTCATGCATATCATATCGAGACAAAATCATATTTGCGCATGATGAAAAAAAATTGCTATTCATTAAAACAATGATATTCATTAAAAAATATTGCGCAACCTTTCAAAAATATTTATTGAGAAAAAACTGTGTGTAGGTTTTTTTTTAAATGCGGGCTTAGAAAATAGAGTAAGAGTTAAAAGTATGTGCAAAGAAGTAAAAAAAAAAAAAAAAGTAAGTTCTTAATTTCTGCATAATTATATGAAAAGTTAATGTTGTTTAATTTGTTATTTTCTTTTTCTCTCATTCTGAAGGAAGTCTGTTTCAAATCGATTAATCAATTTATTAAGTAAATTAAATAAAATAACGAAAGCATTAAAAGCAGTATTCTAAATTTTTATTTTTTTCCAATTATTCTAATTTTAAAATTAAAATTGATGAATTCTTTTATCTTTCGCAAATTGAAAAGGTATTTTTAAAAGAATTAAAATACTTTTGTTTAAAGAGAGTTTTCCTTTCTTAACGTCAATTTTTGTTATTTCTGAAAATTTAGATAAACGTATTACGAAACGGCAATAAACTTTCCTTTCAAATTCATTAATCAAATCCAATAATACAGATCTTTAACAGAAATCACAATTTGCTTGTATTACGCAAAAACACATTCCCAACATCCTTTATCCTTCAGTATATTTTTCTCCCTTAAAACAATTTACAAAGGAAAGTATTGATATCAACTTTACATATAATTATGCAAAACCTTTGATAAGGTGTTATTATTTCTATTGCTTGATGTCGATCTAAAAACTATTTGATAGCAATATGAAGCAAGAACTAATCTGTGTATTAAGTTAAGCAAAATAGAAAGGGGAAAAATAATGAAAGAGAATCTGCTGAATTTCTACTTTTTATTTGATTAGTTTTGGAAAGCAGTTCTTTCTATCTATTTAATTATAATGCGTATTGTTTTGTCTATTAAAATGCGAATACTAATACATGCAGCTGAAATTTGGTAAAATCGTATTTTAGTTTTTATTATTGTGAATGGAATGATATAATTGTAATAATGATTACCAAATATCTTGGTCATTTCTTGGTAATTTTGCCCATCACACCAAGGACAGAGTAACTCATTTTCAAAGTTCTTCTTTTGGCATAATTATTTCTTGAGCAATTTTGTTTTTCTACGGTTAAACGAATCGTATTACTGGACTACAGTGATGCAACCATGTCCCCATCTGTTGAATTCTTTGTCCAAGTTAATTTTTCGGTTCTCAACCGGTCGTAAAATAATAATAGAAGACGGAAAGGGGAAGTAAAAACAGGTTTCGGTTTCTTACTCTCAATTCTTCATGCCAAATGGGACCGAAATGATAATTTGAAGTTTTGTTTTTGTGCAAAATTGTGCGAACATCACTCGCTTATTTTCAATAATTTCGAATCCATCTTAGAATTTTGCTGAGATTTGTCATGTCTTGGGAATGGAATTTTGTTGTTGGAAAAGTGGTTGCTCATGAAAACATTCTAAACGATTTTTTTCTGGAATTTGTATCCTTAAAATAAAAATAGGTCGAAAAAAATTTTTTTGAAACTAGGGTCGTCAAGTGAATCGTTTTATTTTGTATTTAAGCTTCATTTCCTGCTCTCGCTATATCTATTAGTTTTGCAAGTTGTGACATCTTCAGATTTCGTGCAATGTTCTGGAATTTTGTAATAGAAATCAAAGCATTAATTAAGTTTTCCTTCTATCGAAATAGTTCATGGCTAAAATTCCTCAATGGATAATTTTTTAAAAATAATAATTTGCTTTGGTTATTTAAGACTCACTGAAATAATCTCTTAAAGGAATGAAAATTAATAATATTTTGTATTAATTTCTATTTAATAATTCGCACTTCCATGGGTTTTGGAAATTCTAGCGCAAGGTAATGTGAAATGTTTATGGTAATCGTGTTTCATCAGGAGTTCAGTTTCATCGAAGCCAAGAAGTATTTTGTGAAGTGTAATTAGGTTTTAAGATAAAGAAATGTTTGAAATATTTATTGAAAGAGAAAGGATAAAATTTTAAAAACCATCAGGTATTATTTTAGTATATAAGTCTATAATTTTTAGGACTTTTCTAATGCTAAATTGCAGGGTTCGGCTTACACACAAATCCGCTAAACTCACAAAAAATGCAATTTCTGTTACACAGGTGCAAGAGATACGTCGCTAAATATGGCTAAATATAGTTTTATTTTATGGAAATGAGTTGCTTTATTTTCGAAATTATTTATATTACTGTTTTGTTGAGTAGTCGCCAAAACGAAAGTCTGATATTGGAGCATTATCAAAATGTCCCCCAGATATAGTAGTAGAATACTGTAAATACACTACTGTACTTAGCTGTACTGTTAGCTTAGAATACTGTAATTAGCCCCTAAAATAACAATGGAAAATGAAAATAATTATTTTAATCTTTTAACTTACTTTTTTGAGTGTTTTGAAGGCAATCTTATGTAAAAAGAAAAAAAAATAGTCATACAAATCCTTCAAAGAGTGTGTCAGAATCTCAGTTGTCGAATAGAAGTTCTTTCCCAAAAATCGTCCACGTTGCCGTTGCCGTTTTTCATGTCGGTTTTATATACAGGTTTTGAACATTGGGTAAATTTTTTGATGGAAACGCGCACTCTCAGCTTATGCAGGGATCGCCATATATGTAGTGCACTTTTTTTTTTTTTGTCTACAATTCCGAAGGAATTTTCACTTAAGGTTTGCTGTTATATCTTAAATACATATATTCAAAATTTGTTTACTTACTTCAAAGCTTGGATTTTTGGTGTTTATTATTTTGCGGCATTTTGCGAATATCGATATTTAACGTGATCTCAATGTCGTGTGACACCTGCATTACGTCAACGTAAAAAGATAAGAAATAAGTCTTCTTGAAGATTTTTGAGAGATAGTTGCATTGTACGGTGTGTCAGATTGGAAGAACCCACAAAACTTCAATAATAAAATTCTCAATCTCGATGCAAAGTATTTTGTCGAAAATGCCATCGAATCGACTCGCTTATAAATAACCATAACGCGTATCCACAACAAAGTTAACATTGCAATTTTTGATATAGTAAAATGAAGAGGAGCATGTTATGGGTTTTATTTCTGATATTAAAAAGAATAAATTGTAGAAATGGTTGAATTTTGCACAACAGCTGGAAAAAAATTCAATTTTAAGTCAAAAAGCTTATTGAATATTCTAATTGTTTGATTGATAGATATGAAGTCAAAATGCTATTCAAGATCAAATGCCACTAAAATAATTTCTGTAGTTCCATGCTAAATAGTTCATCCAAATCATGCTGTGTATGAATTTTAACCTGAAATCTTTCTAATGAAGTTAGTCTGCGTTTCATTCCGATACATATATATATATTTTTTAATACTTTATTTCCAATGAAAAAATTCATTTATATATTGTTTTAATAAAGAAAAGAACCAGATAGGCCGGACTTTGTTTGTCAAACAGATGTGCAATGTTATTTTGCCTAAGGTTAAAACATTGACGACCACTGACAAATAAAAAGATGTTTTGTATTTGTTCATTAATTAGAGATAAAATTTCCTGTTCTTATTTAGGACATAAATTGTGTTATTGAACTACAAATAAACTTTCTGAACTACTTCCCGGAAATATTTATAAAAGACTTCATAGCCTTCTAATCTATCATAAATAGGTGTTTTTTTTTATTCAAAATTGAATAAAACTAAGACTTCTGCTTATATATTTGCACAAAGTTATTTCCTCCAAATGTAGTTAGTTATTATTTTTTTATTAGCTGAAATCTTTCTTGGTGTTACTCCCGTGCGAAATTACAAGGTTGACTCTGAATTTTTGAAAGCACAATTGTAGGAAATATCACTCGTCAAATCGCGGCAAGAAATCAAGTTAGCAGCCAATAACTGACAACTATTCACACTTGTTTACAGAGAAAAAAAGAAGCAAAAAACGGATAGAACACGCATTTTATTTATTGCAATGTTTTTCCCATTTTGCACGTGTTAAACCAAGGACAAACTTGTGAAAAACTAAAAAAAGTAAGCAGATTATAGAAACAATCCTAGTTTAGTATACTTGACAAACAGGAATAAAGTCTTAATTATTAGTTTGGTTAAATAAAATTTAGAAGAAGGTCGAAGGTGTTAAAATAATTATAACCATTATGAATAAATTAAAATTTTATCTGTTTCATTGAAGTTTCACATTAAGTTAACCATATTTAATATTTAATTTCTTTTAACTGATAGAATGAAACATAAAGAATACAAAAACAAATGCCTTTAATTTTTTTTATGGAATTTATAAGATGGTTTTGAATTTTAGATATAAAATTATTTGAAAAAGTAAAAAAAAATATATATATATAGGTTACTAGATTATAAGATTTAAATAAATTATTAACTATTAAACTATCAATTTAACTAAGTTACCAGATTAAAAGTTTTTGGAGTGAAATTAAACACAATAATCTCTTAATTAAATCGTGAATTTTTTTAGTCTTTTTGTGCCGATCTATTCAATTTAGAAAATTAGGAAAAAAAACATGCCAACATTTTAATATTGGTAGAGATTTGGATGTAAATAATATTGATAAAAGATACTTTGTATCTTTAAAACCAATTACGAGATTATTTTTAACAACAATTGTATGTTTAAATCAAAATAATTATCTTTCTTGATTACTGGCTTAAGAATGCTGGAAAAAGAATGGTAATAAATCAAAATTTTCTTTCTACATCAAATATCTTCCACTCTCTGAAATATTGTTTAGAATTATTTTCCACTCTGAAGAAATTTTTCTTCGGAATCATAGTTTCATTTTTTAGAGAATTGAAACAATAAATTTCAAAAGATGAAATTCAATTTTAAAATGATGAGAATGTCATGTTAAACCAAATTTTTCTTCAGCAGAATTCAAAGGAAGGTATATCTGAGAAAATAAATATTTTCAATTTCATTATCCAGCTCTTTCTACACCGACCCAAGGATTATTTGGAAATATAATGTAAATATTAATCAAAAACCCTATAGGGGTGATATTAACCTACTTTGATGAAAATTCATCAAAAGAAAAGTACAAAACTATCTTCCCGTAGGAAAACCGTGTTTGTCCATTTGTATAGAAAGTCCGAAGGCAAGGTCACATGAGACATTTATTGGCAATACTACTCCTACTATAATTTTTTTTTTTTCAATTTTAAATGAAAAATTGAAAAATTGCTTTTTGAAATTGGAACTTCCAAAAACAACTGGTACGGAGTCAAAATTAGAATATTGCGTCTATGCATCAAGTATCCAGTTTTCAATAAAACAGTTTTTTTTTTTTTCAAAAGCAATCGTACTTTAAATCTGATTTGTGCTTGATAATGATAGCTCCATAATGCTATATATTTTTAAATAGGACAAAATCCAATGATTTGTGTAACATTTTGATTTCTTATTCAATAAAAATGTATTAAGTGGCAAAGATGTTCCCAATTTATTCATATCATTTATTTCATATTTCATAAAATTTTCCCCAGGAAAAAAAAGATAATATATATCAGTAACTTTATAACACATGGCTTTTGCTTTTTCTTTCCAATTTTGCTTTTTCTTCACAAATATTATCCTCTATGACCTAAAAATATGTAGCCTTTTGTTTTTTTTTCAATTCCTTCTATTAGCTCACACTCTCCTATATA
Source organism: Caerostris extrusa (assembly GCA_021605095.1). Classification (NCBI taxonomy): domain Eukaryota; kingdom Metazoa; phylum Arthropoda; class Arachnida; order Araneae; family Araneidae; genus Caerostris; species Caerostris extrusa. Next base: position 226,522 of record BPLR01000447.1, on the reverse strand, counting down.
TCTTGTTCAAATTTTCAATCGTTCATAAATGCTTTTTATTCATCCACTCAAGTTCAAATACACTTTTTTTGAATTTGTAGTGGATGACACATGATGTTAATACAGTTTTTCAAATATTAATTCAGTAATTAAATTTAATTAATTAATTACATTTTTTTTAGATTTAAGCTGCATATATCTACAAATAGATGGCGCCTGATAAATTTTAAAAAATGAATGAAAATTATTTATAAAGGACTTTCTGCAATATGGTGAAAAAAAGTAGGAATTGACTTAAAATTTTTTTTTTTATATTACTTATTTTTTTTTTTTTAAATAAATAAAAAAAAAAAAAAAAGAAGAAGAAGGGGGAATTTCTTTGATTTCGGAAGGAAAGCAGTTTATAACTAATACTAAACGTCACATTTTGATTTATTTAGAGGCTGTTTATGCTTCCGATTTTTCGTGATATTAGATTTCGAACTATTGTTCTTATTTATACTTGAAATAATTTAAATAGATTATATAATTTTTAATAATACAAATTTAAATTAATTTAATTAATTCTTAATAATATAATATAAATTTAAAATAATACAGATAAATTTATTAGTTTTTCCTGTTGGAGAAATACAATGCATTACCTTTCTTCTGTTTTTTATTCGTAGAAATTAATTTTTCATTATTATTATTATTTATTTTCATAAAATAATTTGTTGATGCAAAATAAATATTTTTTTGTTTCTATTAATATAATAATAATATTTAACGTTCGTGTAATTTTTTTTATTATTTAATATATTCTTTCATTCTTTAATATATTCTTCATATTCAATTCTTTTTTTATTTAATATTACACAAAATTAGCCATAGTTGTACTCTCTGGAATTCTTAATGGCGCCATCTGTTATAGAGTTTATAAACTATAGCTTATTTCACCATTTGTATTTAATCATTAAGGTAGCATTGAAGAATTGGTTGTATGATGGCGTTAAAGAACAATTCTATTATTTTAAACATAAAATTACAATTATACATATCAATATAATTTATTTTGTGTTGTGAGTTTGACAAACTGGAATAAAATTCTAATTATACATATCAATATAATTTATTTTGTGTTGTGAGTTTGACAAACGGGAATAAAATTAAAATTACAATGCATTTCCATGTCTGTGAGCAATAATTTTCGAGTGGAATATATATAAAAAAAGATGCATTAAAAATATTTTGTAATTATAAACTCATAAAATTATTTTGTAATTAATACTTATTTTTAGGGTACAAAGTAACTTTAAAAGCAACTTCACAAAATTATAACTACCTTGGTAGCTATATATTTTATTCTATGACATTTCATTCAGTGTATTCCATTTTCATTGCATATATAACATATAATATTACAATATATATGTAATATAATAATAATATAAATATGTTTATATATATATATATATATAATATATATATACATATATTATGGAATACACGGTTAGGTAAAAAATAAAAAAAAGAGAACTGTCACGAATTTCTGCAACATATGCGTTGTTTAAAAACATAATTTTCCTACTTAGTTATTTTTAAAATTTTGTAACCTTCATTTTATCATTTAGGAAGATAGAACCAATAATAAAAATTTCTTGGAAATACTCCCATTTGTTTCGGTTAAGTAGAATAACAAGTGCAATTAGTTTTATTTTTAAGATCTGAAATGAATCAAATTGATGTTTTTTCCCTAAAATTTACGGGGAAAAACATTATTAGCATACAACTGCCATTAGGATGTGAATTGCCTACAAATTACGATTAATTTCTGAGTCGATTAAATTTACGAAATTCCATTATTTATTTGAAATCTTGAAACCTTGATGGCAAAAAGAACATTATCTAGATAATTTAAACATAATTTTTGGATTATTTACTCATAGAAATGAAAATAATGAATTTAGTTGATTTCAAACAGAAAAAAGAATGTTTACATAGAAACTGATTTTAAAACGTGAAAACTACAGAATATGAATAGAATTAATTATTATGGGACGTATGAAAGTCCTTCATATGACGTGGCCTTGTGTGAGACGTATTTTTTGAAGTGAAGCTTTGAATATAGTAAGAAAGAGTTGAATGACTACTTGAAATTCTTTAAAATAATAATAACCTTCTAAAATGTAGTCTAAAGAATTATGATAAAATAAAAAGAACTTTAAAAGATAAAAAAACTCATTAATTTTCTTACAAAAGAAAAGTGAATATTTGCTTACAAAAATGTAAAATATTTATTTAATTTTTATTAAGAAGTCAAATAGCAAATATACGAATCTTTTACGACTTTTAATTAGTAGGTATCAAAACACCAAACTGGCCTTCTGAAATGTAGTCTGAAGAATTATGATAAAATAGAAACAAAGATAAAAACTAATTAATTTTTTTTACGAAGAAAACAGAATGTTTTGCTTACAAAAAAGGTAAAATTAATATTTATATTTATATTTATATTAAGAAGTCAAATAGCAAATATACGAATCTTTTAAGAACTTTTAAGTAGTGGATATCAAAATACCAAACTGGCCTTCTAAAATGTAGTCTGAAGAATTATGATAAAATAAAAAGAAATATCAATAAAAAAAAATCATTAATTTTTTTTGACAAATAAAAGGAATATTTGCTTACAAAAAATATGAAATATTTATTTAATTTATATTAAGAAGTCAAGAAGTAAAAATACTAATCTTTTACGAACTTTTTTAATTAGTAGATATCAAAACACCAAACTGACCTTCTGAAATGTAATCTGAAGAATTATGATAAAATAAAAAGAACTTTAAAGATAAAAAACTCATTAATTTTTTACAAAGAAAAGTTAATATTTGCTTACAAAAAATGTAAAATATTTATTTAATTTATATTAAGAAATCAAGAAGTAAAAATACGAATCTTTTACTAACTTTTTAAATAGTAGATATCAAAATACCAAGCTGGCCTTCTGAAATGTTATCTGAAGAATTATGATAAAATAAAATAAGTGTAAAGATTAAAAATTCATTAATTCTTTTTGACAAAGAAAACTGAATATTTTGCTTACAAAATATGAAATATATATTTAATTTATATTAAGATGTCAAATAGCAAATATACGAATCTTTTTACGAACTTTTTAAATAGTAGATATCAAAATATCAAACTGGGGCCATTTCTCTTTTGATATTTTTTCAGAATGAGAACTATATTTCTTTATATATGAGTTACTTAACTAATTCTTTCTTAAATTTAAAATTCTTAATTGAACTCAGATTCAAAATAATGTACTTATGTATATTTATTTGGTGAGTCGGAATTTTTATTTTAAAATATTTTCTATAGAAAATTTATTGCTGTTTGGAATATATATAATTAATACATTTTTGTAGTAAATTTTTGGATTTATTATTTTATGGATGAAGCAAAGTTAGACATTAGATCTCAATGCTTATTGAATTTTTGTTTTTCAGTTGTTTTTTTCTAATTTATTGATACAAAATTGTCAAAAATATTTACGTAACTATGAGGTTTTTAAAATGTGTTCCAATATTTTCTTATTGATGTATTTTGCGTTTGTGATATTATAAGCAATAAAGATATAAAATACTACCTGCGAAATACATATTGAAAATCCAGTTTTAAAATTTTTTTATAAATAAAATACACAGATATGTATTAAAAGTAAAAAAATTATCTACAATATCTAATATTTGTAATGCTTAAAAAGTACGTTTTTAAGAAAATAATATATGCTGTTTTATACAAAAATTAATTCCTTAGTAGATTCATAAAAGAGCATTAAATATATATAGAAAAGAAACATACTAGATGAAATTTATAATAAATTTACAATACAATTTTTTTAAATTTTTTTAAATTTAGGATTTAATTTTTAAAATTTTTAATAAAATTTTTAAATAAAATTTTTTTAAATAAAACTTTTTAATAAAATGTTTCTAATAGTTATAAATTAATTTTTTTGTGCATATTTTAGTAAATTTATTTTCAATTATTTCATGAGTATTAATAAAGATATTTTTGTGATTTGCAGCTTAGTTATGATTATTAGTTGTATGTCAATAATTTAAAGGTATAATATTTAATTATAAAGAAATCTATTAAAATTTTGTGTATTGCTTTGAAATATATTGAATATATTGCAGTAAAGAAAATAATATAAATTGAGGTATGTTTTTTTGTGTGTGTGCAAACATCAAGATTAGCTACCTTGTAAATTTGAACCGTATTAAATCCAAATTATTCTTTCGATTGGGAAGTCATGTTTGTAATGTCTTCACAGATCTGATTTAAATTACCTTAAATATCACTTAAACATATGCATGTTTACATTAGTGTTTCACTTCTAGTTGTGACGCGTTCTAACTGCGTAAGTAGAGAGAAAATTCCCTATTAATTATGCAGTAGAAGTCTAACATAAACAGCTGAGTTAAAATATGCATAGTAATTAAGTTCCGCAAACACATAGCTGTTTCCCATACAATACACTCTTTCATTTTTTTTAATTTGCATGAATCTACGACCTTGTATGAGGAAATTAACCTTCATAGTAATGAAGATGCTTTTCATTTAGAATTAGAATCATGTATTCATGAATTTAATTTATTTTCACATTTTGGACAACAAGATTTAAAGTAGTAGAAAAGAAAGAACTCAGAAAGAAGGTAACTGAAATGGAGATTTTAAAAATAAATTGCTTGTTAATTTTCATACGATATTATTTGTTAGCTATATATCTTTTTAACCATCAGAACATTTCAAAATTCTAAATGTAATTAACCTCTTCAGTGACGAATGTTTATGATTATATTCATAGATGCTTTTAATAAAATAAAATTTCTCAAATTAAAAAAAAATGTATGAAATAAGTTAGAGAAATATTTACTTTAAACTCACTTGATTATGAAATAAAAAGAACTAATTTTATATCAGCACTGATAGTATTGCATGTGGAGAATCATTGAATACATAACAAAATTATGTAAAAACTCTCTTCGCCCCTAAAAAACCCCTAGAAAATACAATAATAAAATCCCTTCCTAACTTACAAACCGCGATACTTGATAAAGAAGATTTTGGCTCTTTGATTTGTATTGGTTATTTGCTTATTAGCCTTATTTGTTCATAGTGTGTTCCAGCGATACTCAATTCATGCCGTGAATTAGCAAACATCCAGGAATGGAGTTCCAAATTGATAATCTTCCAATTGAATTTCATGGAATTTTTGGTGTGATGTTATGTGCCTTTTACTGATTTGTATAATTCAAAGCTGCGTATTACATCTTTTTAATTCCATGACACTCAGATGATTATAAATACATGACATGAATTAGCATATATCCGAGAATGGAGTTCCAAATTGATAATCTTCCAATCGAATTTCATGGAATTTTTGATATGATGTATGTGCCTTTTACTGATTTGTGCAATTTGAAGCAGCTTCTTTAATTCCATGACATTAAAATACTTGTAAATGCATAGCATGATTCAAGTTTGAACTGGATGTATTATGAACAATTACAAAATATCCCAATGATATTTATTGACTTTTAAATTACATTTGTAAGCCGATACAAGCATTTTATTTCTATTTCTTCTATATTTTTTGTCATAAGTTCAATAATTCTTGGCCATCCTTTTCTGTATTCAACCCGATAACATTGATTTATAAACACTATGGAGTTAGACTGTAGGTGCTGAAATATTCCAAGATGCCATAATAAACACTTCTTAAGATGGATTTAGTACATTTGTGAAAAATCCAAAGTATGAATGTGTTTTGAATATGCAAAATCTTCTACATTGTACTGATAATCATAAATATTTTCTATCGTACTATAAATGTATAAAAAATAGTACGTATATAATATATCGTACTATTTTTTATACATTTATAATTTTATAATTTATTACGTCTCAGAATCATACCAATATAAAAAGAATAAAACCTAATAGAAATATTAAATAATTTTAGAAATTAAGGAAATGTTTTCCCCTGTGGATGTTAAGAAACCCAAATCATGAAGTAACTTATTCAAAGTTTCATTTTCGACATATTATGATTGATAATTCATAATTGATTTAAGTGATTTAAGTTTCTTTTGAAGTGAGCAAAACAAGCATTTTAAGCATTAGCATTTTTAAGTTAAGCATTTTTAACTTATTTTACTTAGAAACCTTGGAATATTTCAAGTTCCATTGAATATTCTAAAATATCTTTGTAAATATGGGAATTATATTCATTTAACATAATTTCAACAACATTAAAAATAATCAATGTTTTTTTCCTGTTATTAATTCAAGGAGAAATACGTTGTTTCTCTTTAAAAACGTTTTTTTTCAAACACATTGTTATTAAGTCATCAATATGCAGTTTTTTTTTTTTTTTAAATTCTTGGAACAAATAGAAGATTCAAAGGACAAAAAGTTGAGGCAATAACATATTTTTAAAATGTTTATTGCTCTTTATGTTTTAGTCGCAGTTTTCCTGGTTTACTTTCCTGAGTAGCTTTTTGACTCGAATATCTTTCATGGCGTCTATTCGTTGATGGACCTTCTCCATAGCGTCCTCGGGTATTTCTCTTTCTCTTCCGAGAATCCATAAATTTTCTGAAAAAAAAGATAAAAAAAGTGTGACTAAACTCTTGTTGCACTGATAAATTCTCTTTTAACATGCATTTACGTTTTTCTTATATTTGAGATAGTTTAAATTATGATCTGGAAAACAGATTTAACACGAAATCATTTAAAATATATTTTGCAATTAATAATGATAAACAAAGCATCGCAAAATATTACTTTTTCTCGATTTGAAGATATTTAGGCTTCTTAATAAATTTGTTTTGCAAGGGATCGAACATTGTTGGTTTGATTTGGTTTGTCGGACTACGGTCATTTTGTGCACACTTTGGGCTAATTAGACAGGAATCTACAGTTTAACGTGGGTTCCGAACCAATAACAGTCATCCATGCAACAGCCAGGATTCGACCCTGATCAAAGGACAGAGCGCTAAACAATTGGCCATCAGACGGCGATAGATATTGTCGATAGATTGTATTGATTGATTGTTGATAGATATTGTTGGGATAGAATATTGTCAACGTAAATTAAAACAGATCTAGTGTCTTGAACCAGTCTAATTTATCATGATCTTCATTGGCATAAATACGGAAACTTACGGTTTGGATCACTTTCTAGGCTTCAAATTGAGCTATGATGCATCAGATGCCTAGAGCTTAAGCCATCAAACAATTGCAGGACCTTATTTTAGCGTTATACACTGAAGTGACAAAAGTCATGGAATAGCAATATGCAAATTTTTAGATGGCAGTAGCATCGCGTAGAACAGGTGTAAATGCGCAGTGCTTTCGCAGAGCTTTCATTTCTGTTCAAGTTATTCATGTGAAGAGGTTTTGACGTGATGATGACCGCACGACGGGAATTAACAGACTTTGAACGCGGAATGTTAGTTGGAGCTAGACGCATGGGTCATGCCATTTCGGAAATCGTTAGGGAATTCAACATTCCCAGATCCACTGTGTCAAAGAGTGTGCCGAGAATATGAAATTTCAGGCATAACATCCCACCATGGACAGCGCAGTGGTCGACCGCCTGCGCTTAACGACCGAGACCGGCGACGTCTGCAAAGAGTCGTAAATTCTAACAGACAAGCAACACTGCGTCAAATAACCGCAGAAATCAATGTGGGACGTACAAGGGGCTTGTCTGTTAGAACTGTGCGGAGAAATTTGGCTTTCTTGGGCTATTCCAGCAGAAGACCGACTCGAGTGCCTTTACTGACAGAACGACATCGCTTTGCAGCGACTCTCGTGGGCACGTGAGCATATCGGTTGGTCCCTAGATGAATGGAAAACCGTGGCCTGGTCCGATGAGTCACGATTTCAGTTGGTAAGAGCTGATGGTAGGGTTCGAGTGTGGCGCAGACCCCACGAAGCCATGGATCCAAACTGTCAGCAAGGCACTGTTCAAGCTGGTGGTGGCTCCGTAATGGTGTGGGCTGTTTTTCATGGCATGGACTTGGTCCTCTGGTGCGACTGGACCGAACATTGATTGGAAATGCTTATATTCAGCTACTTGGAGATCACTTGCAGCCATTCATGGACTTCATGTACCCAAACAACGATGGGATTTTTATGGATGACAATGCGCCATGTCACCGGGCCACAACTGTTCGCGATTGGTTTGAAGAACATTCTGTACAATTCCAACGAAGGATCTGGCCACCTAGATCGCCCGACATGAATCCCATCGAGCATTTATGGGACATCATCGAGAGGTCTGTTCGTGCCCAAAATCCTGCACCATCAACGCTTTCACAATTATGGACGTCTATCGAGACAGCAGCATGGCTCAATATTCCTGCAGAAGACTTCCAACGACTTGTTGAGTCCATGCCACGTCGAGTTGCTGCACTTCGCCGTGCGAAAGGGAGGTCGACACGATATTAAGAGGTATCCATGACTTTTGTCACTTCAGTGTAAAGGCCAGGTAGTTGTAAGCTCTTATAACACTAAAATGAGGCCCTACATTTATATTTTGGTTTTTTTAAAGACCATGCACGAGATATTGCATCAGGCATGAACATGAATCTACAAGCAAGATATAAAGGCAACAATATTGTATTAAACAAAAAAAAAAAGAAAATTAAACCATAACTAGTATCATGGGAAAAAACTTCAGTTTGGGCGTGAAATGAATTTATGACTACTCAAACATTTTTCAGAGAAAAATCTTTCAAAATTTCAATATGTTTGTCATAAATGAATAGAAAAATATTCATTTAGCATATTTGGATATTGTCATATTATAATAGAAGAGATAAGATTGTATTATTATAATCAAAGAGAGAGATGACAAGATATTTGTAATTTGTTTTTGAGTTTAATTGAAAATTAATCATCTGAATTATGAAGTACTGCCACGGTTACTACTAAACAATATTTCAATATAAAAATCAAATAATAATTTTAGCTCAAGGCAGGAACTGTGATATATATTGTTGGTTTATTTCTTTGCTCTATGGTCATTAATTGCACATTCTATGCTGATTAGACCAGGATCTACAGTTTAACGGGGATTCCGAACCAATAACAAATATCCATGTCACTACCAGTATTAAAACATGAGGCCTGTGGTACCAAAAGGCCAGAGTGTCTAGTCAATTGTCCATCAGGCTGCAATGATATATACGAGAAAGTCTCACGATCTGGCGTCTTTTGCAGCATTTTTCTGCGTTATCATTGAATTTTCATTTCAAATAGCTAACAACAGCTAACAATTTCAAATAGCTAACAACAAGTATTAAAGCAACTTATTCAACTATCTATAAATAGTAAAGCAAAATTAGAGTGACATTTACCTGTTCGAGCATACTTGAAAGTCAACCAAATGTGGTTGCAGGCAAAGATGATTGCATAATTATCATAATCCGTACTGAGTATCCAGTAATGTGTTTTTAGACTTACTGGAAACAAAATAAGATTTATATTCAGCAATATTATCAAAATTATTTTACAGACTTATAATTCTTTATAGCAAAAATAAAATGTTTCGCTGAATAATAAATTAGTTTTGGATACATTGATTTGCATTTACATATATAGTGCTCTTTATAAATTCTTCTTATTTTACATTTTAAATAACAGCTATTAATATTTTTATTTTTGTATTTTTTGAAAAGTATATTGATCCAATCCTGTTGATTGTAACTTTGATTAAAAATAATTTAAAAGTTCCTAATATAATCATTATTTTTTATCCATTAAATTCGAAACTACAAATTTCAAGTCTTTCAGTCAAATTGGATTACACATATAGAAATGCATATTAAAGTTTATTGAAACTGTGGAAATAAATTAATTGAAGCATGTATAACGTTATCCGATGCTTACAATAAAAATCGTATAATTTAAAATATTCCAATTTACTTTTATTTATCACATTAGGCTCTTTTTAATAACAAGCTAATTTAATGTACCTTTTTTTACTTTATCTCTTGTACAAATTTGGAAGTTTAGAATTGCTTCGATAGCAAGACATTTATTTTTGGAAATGTGATATCGAACAATTTAGAAGAATAAAACAAAATTAACAGGATAAGTTTTTCAGATGAAATTCACGGAAATGTGTTTTTGGGATTTTGGGACAATATTTATTTTTATATAAATATTAGACAGAACATAATAAATTGAGGAAATATTTTTAAAACATGAATTTTTTCGATTGCAATTATAAGTTAGATTGTTTCCAGGGCTATACATACGTACTTTAATTGTATAATGAAAATGAATGCTTCCACCTGAACTTACAAGAATACGATTATTAAAGTTATATGAATATTCTAAACAAATTACTTTTGCAATCTAATGTGTCATTTACATTAGATTATGTAGCTAAGTACAAATAGCTCATTAAGAGTTTTCCTCATGAGTGGAATCTTCTACCTTAAAGGGAGTCACAAATCTTGAATTCATTAGGAAAATGACGACATTTCATTATATTTACGTTGAAAATTACACTTATGAACATAAATCAATAATGAGGACTAATAATTAGTACTATTTCATCCTATAAATGATCTATTTATCAGAGTTTATTTAATTAGAAAGTTAAAAATATATATAGTTATTATTTAAATAAAATAATATTTTCAGTAAAACAAGTTTTATAAACATTTATTTTATTAAATTCATTATAAGTTAATTCTTTGTAATGCATTATAAATGCAAAAAAATAGTTTACACAATTTCAATGTACAATTTGTTATACAGGAGGCAAAGGAAAAGAGCGATACATTTAAAATGCAATATAATAAGCGACTTTTAAAAGATTTGTAATTTATTCTAAATTATTTTATGAGGACTAATAAATAATACTATTTCATCCTATAAATGGTATATTTATCAAAATATATTTGATTAAAAAGTTAAAAAAAAAAAAAATTATTTATATAAAATAATTATTAATTCGTCGTAATGCATTATAAATGCAAAAAGTAATTTATACAAATTCAATGTACAATTTGTTATAATACGTCAGGAGGCAAAAGAAAATTACGATACATTTAAAAATGCGATTTAATAAGCAACTTTTAAAAGATATCTAATTTATTTTCATAAAAGTACGCGAGTGATACAACAAGACGTCATTTATCCAAGGGCTATTTATTGTTTAGAAACATTTAATATACTATATTATATTCCAATATACCGTAGCCCTTCGTTATAATATGTCATTAGAGAAAAGAAAAGGTCGATACATTTAAAAATGCAATATAATAAGCGACTTCTAAAGATATGTAATTTATTTTCCTAAAAGTACCTGAGTGACATAACAAGACGTCATATATCGAGGGGCTATTTTTTGGTTTTGAAATATTTAATAAACTAACAGACATTTCATTTCATAGTATTTGAGTTTTTAAATTAAACTGTGAATATAATATTAACAGATTACTATGGTTATTGTTTATTTATTACTATGGCTATTATTGTTTTAGAAACATTTAATAAACTAACAAACGTTTCATTGCATAGTATATGAGTTTTTCATATTTATTCTGTGAATATAACGGTATTAACAGATTACTATGGTTATTAACTCATTCAATTTATAAGGGTATTTAAATGAATGAGTTAAACTTGTACATTTAATGGGTCACTGTAACGATTTGTAAACGTTCTTTACTGAAAAAATTTTATCTTTTAAAAAGACAAAAATTTTTTTTACTTATTGAATGTTTTATATTTTGTTCAATTTATATTTGATCAATTTCATGTTCATCAATTAGTTTGAAAACTTTAGAAATACTATCTAGCAACATTTAATGTTGTTAAGAGATCAAACATGCGTAAATTTATCTCACTGATATTAAATACTAATGACAGTGGTTATTTCTCATAAATGAGTTTTTATTATTTTTTGCAGAAAATAATTTTAAATCTTAAATGTATACGAAAGCAATGTATTTTTGTAGAATTAAATTCTTTGTTAACACTGAGAAATAAATTTCTCAATGTTAACAAAGAATTTAATGTACACCTGTATTTACAGCTGCTTGAACACTTAATCCATCAGACACATTTATTGAGCTTTTCACAACTATTCTATTGTAACATTCAAATTCAGTTATATTTTTGATTAAAATCTAATGAAATTATTCTTTATATGTCTTTCTCTTAATTTCTGTTTGCTTGGAGAATTCGAAATTATGGAATGACTAAATTCTTTTGAAGGCAGTTTGTCTTTCGCAAGCTGCCACCATGCTATTATTCCTCAACGTGTTGACATAAAAATCAAACACAATTAAAAGTTCAACTCTTGTCATAATTATTAATAATAACGGGGAGTTACTTTACTTACAATCACTTAGTCGAAGGCTCAACTTGGCCGGTTCGTTCTTATCTGGTAATGTGGCCACCAGACGGACACTTTTGCGGAGTTTCCTGAAAGGAGGAAAGTAAACAGGTTTCATTCTCGTCAATTCAGCCAAGATTGAGTTAATTTATCACATTCATTTTTGATCCTTTATTAACTTTTCTGGTCAAGGTGGATGAGTGCGCAAGGAGAGAGATGAAACTTCTAATTGAGTTCTCACGAATTCTAACCTAGTAGGTATCAGCTTGTAATTTGCCAGTCTTGACATGAGACAGGAAGTTGAGAAGTTCCAGTTGTAAAAATTTTGTGATAATCGATATTCGGAAAACTTTTTTTTAAAAGGTGTTTTCTCAATGTTTATGGATTTTTAAGAAAAGGTAATGCTTTTATTTTTATCTTTATGTGAATTTATTTCAATTGGATTTTAATAGTATTCAACCATATAATTATGCATTTTTTTTAACATTGAAAACTATTAAGTTAACTATTGATTATCATCTTTGTACATTTTTAAATTATTTTCAATATTTTATACCAAGCTAATATATAATTTTCTATTAGATGAATTATTTTCTTTAAATAAATTTTCTAAATATGTTAAATTTTATAAATTGAGTTTGATCAAAGTTATGTTTTTATATTTATAAATCTGTTTAATATAGCCTGCATTTTCATTACGTATTAATATGCGATTAACTGAATTAGTTATTTCTCATAAATGAATTTTTATAACTTCCTACAGAAAATTTTAAATCTTTAAAAATATATTTAAAATGAAATCTGTTTAAAAGAAAATATTTTGTTGTATTAAGAAATACTTCATTAACATTAAAAGATTTAAAAATATGTTTAAATATAAATTATATTAACTATTTTTCTAACTATGTTAATCTCTAATATTGTAATTTTTTTATAAATTGTTTGTTTTTAAAAATACAAATACTGATTTGATTACTATTTAATTCAAAATAGTTGAAAATAATAATTTTTTCAGTGATCAATAGGAATTAGATATATATAGGATAGATACTCATTTGTTTGAGTTAATTAAAGTATATTTATTTTAGATAGATATTGAAGTGAAATTATTGAATCAGCAATATATTTTTGTTCGTTTACAATTGTCACTTTGATGTGTCTAGTTAAAAATATATTTTTGTTTGTTTACAATTGCCACTTTGATGTTCCTTTCTAAAATCTATTTTGTTTGTTTACAATTTCACTTTGATGTACCTAGTTAAAAATATATTTCAAGTGGATTTATAAAATTTACATTAAAAAAATTCTCTCACATTAATATAGGGTCGGTAAGATAATAATTTTGATTTTAGCAATGCTTTAAAATGGTGAAAACTGAAATAACTTTCTTAATGAAACAATAGAAAATCACCAATTCAATAAGAATTCACCAATAAGAAATTTAAATATGTTACATTACAATACTATTTTATAACATTAGTATTAGCATTTATATTTTATTACATTTTATTTAATAAACATTAGTGTATAATTCTAGGTTATTAATGAATATAAATGCAGAACTGTTTAATGTTTTAATTGATTTCTGGCGCTCAGAAATTTTCTTTCTAAAATAATTAATCAAAAATATTCAAATGTATCATAAAATAAAAAATCGTAATTATAATCGTAAATATAATCCCAAAATCATATGGAAAATCAATTTCCCATTGCATTGATGCTGCAACTTAATAATTTAAATATAAATATTCTTTTGGCCTATTTCAGTAGTCCATGTTTAAGTCCGACAACAATTCTTTGTATTTTTTTCGACCTTCCGCTTAAAGTTTATGTCTTATAATGGGCCCTCTTTATGTATTGTTCTTTCAAACCTGCTTTCTGTAATCATTTGTAGAGTCGATTAAAAAAATCCTTTAAACGTCTGTTTTTAAAGTTAATGCTTTTTAAAACTCGATCCTGCCATTTAGTTAATTTTTTTGTTCTTGACCTGCCACTTATGTCTTTAATCTTCTTTTTAGTATTTTTTAAATGACAGATAATTGAATTGCCTTTGTGTTATACATCATCATCATTGGTGCAATAGCCCCGTGGTGGGCCAAGGTCGACTGCATACTGACAGATTTCCAGACAGGAGATATTTTTGATTTTACAGGGTAGGGGTTGTCAGCCGTAATCCCAATGCTTTACAGTCATATTAGGCCAAGATCGATGGTTTAAAGGGAATTCGAACTACTACAAACATCCATGGCACCGCAGGTATTCGAATCCAAAACCTGTGACATCGAGCGCCAGAGAATTAATCACTCAGGCATGAAGCCACTTTTTGTTTTTAGTCTTGCCAAAGTTTTGCTTTAGTCTTGCTTGTCATTATCTAAAACTGTTTAAAATATATTTCGAATGGGAATTTGATTTTTTTCTTATATAAAACCTTCATTATAAAATATTTGGAAAAAGTCTATATTGATAAAAATTACCCCCGCTTATTGAACGTTTAAATAAATAATATTGATAAATAAATATGTCAAGTACAAACAAAAAAAAATTTAGTATTTTTTATACTTTTTACGAGTAGCGTTGCAATTATATTTTTAAATAATTTATCTTTATTGTAAAGTAAAATTTATTGCTTAAAGATTCAGGAAATGAAAAAGCCTTTGGGGTAATTATTGGAATTATCATATACCATTAAGAAAAGCTTCAAATGTAAGTAGTTGCAAGTTTCGCTCAAGCATTCCCACAGTTCTTATATAGATTTAATAAAACTATAATAAAAATATGAAGAGCTCTAACATAAATAGCCAAACACATAAGCAAGCAAGAATCGGTATTTTTGCATTTCCTTATAATGAAAATAATGCAGTAGTAAAGTTTAGGTTGAAATGCCTTATTTAAAATTCAAAATGATAATAATATATATTAATATATTTTATGTAAAATAAACACACACATATATATAAAGAGAGAAAAAGAGAGAGACACTTACAAACAGGTCCCAGGCCTTCGTTTACAACTTCAACAGACCCATCTCCATATCCAGTATCAGAAAAGTTAGTTGTCACGCATTGAGATCCTATTTCTATGAGCGACATGGTTCTTTCGATTTCATACCATCTGCCTGAAAACTGTTAAAACTGAATTAGTATTATATCCGTGTAGAATATGACAGACGCAATTATTCATTAATCGCATATAAATGGTAAAATTAAAAGAAGTTGCATATAAATGCTTCCAATAGAATATAATTTCTGAAAAATATAGTAACACTTCATATAAATCTGTGCAAAGGACAAACTAAAATGACGTATAAATTAGAAAATAACGTTATTTAGAGCTCACTAAAATGTAAATAAAAAAAAAAAAAAAAACCGTTATACAGAAGTATACACTCAGAATCTTTATAAAAGATTCTATTTAATAAGTTATAAATCTAAAACAACTTTAAAATTCATATATAATGAAGAGATATTTAAATACTTCATGAATAAGAAATATTTAATACTAATTTACATCTTATTTCAATATACATCTTTTTTAAAATAGTCTTTCTCAAAATAACTTTTCGACTTCATTGAGTACACTGACTCAGATGAATTGTTATATAGTTTATATTTGAAAGGACTATTATTATCCTCATCAATGTCCAAGAATTTCAAAAACTGCTTTTGAAAAATGAATTTATTGGGATTAATTTTGGAAAAAGTGCATTTGAGTGACACATAATTAAATACATCTTGAATTAAGCCATGATGAATACGTATTCTTTTGAAAGCTGATGTATATTTGAGATATGCATTGCATGCACAAGTGAGTTGTAATTGCAATTTTTATTGAGACTGTTTTTGCCTAAGGGATCTCATGTTCCTTATAATATACTACGTGCAAATCACTGTTGATGGTAAGAGGAAAGATTAATTTCTTTCTTTAAACTCTAAGAGGCGAGTATGACTTACACGCTGCCTACTGTGCAATCGAAGCTCAATTTAGACCAATAACCAATCAAGGTCTGTATGCTGAGTGTAATCCCAAAACGCCTCATCTAATGGCCTGATGAATCCAGCATAAGCTCTGAAACAAGTACTTCTTCCAATTACTTTAGATAAAAACACGCAATTCAATATGACAATAAGTATTCAGACAGCCTTGACGCAACTTGATTTTAATATTCAATTTCCTTGTTCAAAAATAAAATTATCTATTAAAAAGATTGGCAAAACACTGGAATCGAAAGAATCTAAAGGGCGAATATTTTTTTCTATTGGAATCTAAAGGGCGACATATTTTTGAAATCATACCAAAAAGTCTAAAAGAATAATAAGTGGTACAAGTGGTTATATAATACAAGTGGTTATCTATTCCCGACATGCCTTGAAATATTTTACTTTATAAAAGAGGATTTTTGCTCCCGTGGTGAAAACAATAGAACCACCCCATAATGTATGTACATATTCTCTCACAAAACATAACATATAAGATATCTTTTTAACATTTTAATATTCAATGGCGCGAAAAATATTATGGATTAGATGTAAAATCATCTATTTATCAAGCTTTATAAAAATGATTAATTAATCATTAAAAACGTTATCTCTGAAATATTAATTGAATTCTCTCTGGACATTCTTCAACTTTAAATAATAACATTTTACTATTTTACACATCGTAGATTGAATGTTATTGAATTTTGGATTGATTGAATTTTGCATGCCATGCCATACCATAATTTTATATCATATTTTTAATCATTATTTAGTCTTTCTTTGTTGTTGCCTTTCGTTTCACTCACGCTTTGGTGTTAGTTACATAGTATCATTTATTTGTTCCAATATTAAGATTCACAGCACTCTTGCAATTCTGTGATTGAAATTTTCTTATTTTTTAAATAAAAAAAATTTTAATATTATTCTTACATTGTCATTTTTTTAACTGCTAGAGTAATTTAATAATGGGGAGCTCTTAAGGGAAGAGTGATTTAAAATTATAACTTTAGGAGTAACTGAACTTGACTGTGTCATGAGAAAATTAAGAAAATTTCAGTGTTACACTGCACACTTTTTCCTAGAATTTCAATGGTCTTTTTTTAGTTGGGGTTGGCGTAGTTGATTCTCTTTTTTAAAATATAGAGTTCCAAAAAACCAGAAAAACAATAAAATAACTGAAATTCTGTGCAACGTATGAAGTAAAATTAATTAATATATTAACTAAGATTCTTTTTATTATTAAAAAATGCATTTTACAAATATTAGTAATGAAGTATGTGCAATGTACAAAAATTTGGAAAAATTTATTTACTGTACTTTTGATGTAAATTATTTTACTGTTCAATGATTACTTTTTCTTCTAAGCGAAATTGAATTGTTTTTGGTTTTGTTTCTAAAACAACTGTTAGTACTTATATTTCGGTACCTTCGGCGTAGATTTTTTTATTTTCTAAGTGAAATGCCAAGTGTTAAAGAGTTTGTAGTGTTATAATACACAAGGTTTCCAATAAACATACATGCTTTCTTTTCTGTTTTCACATTCTCAGTTATTATAACTTTTAAGTTGAATTTATGAAAATCATATAATCGTTATTGACTCCTCAAAGCAGAAATTAGTAACACTAACAAAGATTCGAATCCTCTTTACTGTAACATAGCTTCATTTTAACAGAGTTAACCATTCATATTCAACTGACACATTTTTGCTTATATTTTATACTGAATGATTTTTATGAGTTCAAGTTTGCTACTCATTTACTAGAATGCTATTATATTTATTACTGCACTTTCTACTACAACCAGAATACTCAATTAAGATAAATGACTGGTAGAAGCTATTTGTCAAATGCAATTTGTCATGGGTTGGTGGACAAATGGGGTGAAGGTTTTTCATTTGTTATTTTGATAGAAGACGTAAGACATCGAAGGGGATTTCTAATATGATGGAAAACTTGATTGAAAATAATTTTCCGCCCAATCAGGCTTAAAGAATGAATTAGCGAAAAAAGCGGTATGATAATTTGCAATTCTTTATGCATCTCAACTGTCAGAGGATAAAGGAAAAGTACTGACATCAAGTCAGAGGCTGTTAGTGGACAAGAATCTTTTGAAATGATAATTAGTCTTTTCAGTGACAGTTTGGTTGTTGGTAACACCTTCGAACTGGCAGAAAATCGCTAATCAATTTTCCAAAGTGAAAGAATAACGCATATTTTATTCATAAATTCTCACGCTATATTATCTACAATGTCGGTATAAATTGTTATTACAATATGTGCTATTTAGATTACTTCATTTAAAATTAATTTTAAATAATCACAAAATATATAATTAGATAAAGTTAAAAAGTTGTGTTTGAAATAAATATTGAAAAGAAAATTTACGAAATTTAGTACATAGTTAGCTTATAAACATATAATTTTAATGTGCTAATTTATCACCAGAAGGAATACATTATTGTAATTGACAGATTTTACTGTTTAATAAATCCTTTTTAGGTTATATTGTTGTTACTTAATACTAACGCAACTCAGTAGTTAGTGAACAATAAACTTCTCGGAAATGATTTTATGTCCATTAAATATTTTCGGTTTGCCTTTTTTTTTTAAAGTTTTTAATAAATACTTTTATGATTCTTTTAAGACAACTGATTCGTTCAATAGAAAAGATAACTTATTACTTCATTGTTTCATTTGTTTTGTAAATGTAATTCTACGTTATGATTCATCCCAATATTTTCATTATTCATCCCAATTTTTTTGTGTAGTGTAAAGTTAAAGATATATATTTTTTAAACGTAGTACATTTATAAACGTCATAATGTAAAAATTTACAAATACAAAATGTTAGTTTATAAATTAGCTCATCATAAATAATGAACGTATTTTTAAAAAAAATTATGTCTAAAGATGCTTTAAGGAACAAGAATATGAAATATTATACGCTAATTTTAGAAAATTACTCACATAAAAAATATTAATTAGATAAATTTTTTTTCTACAGATAAAGTATTCTATTGTATTTATTAAAAGAAGCATTAATCACAAGACAAAGTGGTGGAAACAATGTCAATATTATTAGCAATTCAATTCTTATAATTAATGAATTACTATGTCACAATATATGGAAAATATTCATAATAATGTTTAATTTTTTTTCATTTAGAGAAAGAAAAGGTTTGTAACATTTTTTTCTAAATTCAAATAGCTTTTTGTTATTCACTGAATTTATATATTGTTATTATTTTTTTTTGAAGAAAAAAAAATGGTTAAGGACATTTATTAAGTATTGGACTACAGAAAACAATTATCATTAATTATTTTATTCTATTTTCTTATTATTTACCTCTAATTTATTATTTAATAAAAATGAGCAAACAGTTTAAAAATGTAATTGAAATTCTTAAAAATTTAAATATTTTTTTAAATATTTTTATAACAATTCAAGAATTAGATATAAAAAAAAGAATTCATTTTCTGACATTAGAAACTTAAATGAATACATAATTTTTATCTGAAAACAATTTTAGAGAATTGTAAACCTTATAATTATCTTTAAATCTAAAGAAGTAGGTTAATTCATAGTTTGAAAATCTAGTTCACCTTCGAAATTGATTGGAGAAGTTTGGATAAATAGGCAATATGTTTTCGTTAGATTACTTTTTAAAATTATTCATACCTCGGAGTTTTACACTAAAATTTAATGTTAATTCAAGGATGACGCACTTACATTTTTCCTTGTTTACTGCAGTAAATGCAGAAAAAAAATGTAAGAAACTATTTTAAGACCATATACCCAGTTTTGAATATATTAATTTAATCTTTCTTATCAAGTCATGGTCACAAGTAAAAAGGAAAAGTGGTTTAGAGGAAAGGCTATAATTATCCTATTTATTTCTGCATATAAAAATAATTTAATTTATTAAGCATTACAATGAAATTATTTCAGTTTTTCATTAAATGCCAGGCACTTAATTTAAGGTCATTCGCCATTAAAAACAAAAGGTAAGGTTCGGTTTGTAAGAGATTCAGTTTTTACCATGGAAACCACTACTTTTTAATAACGTTTTGGCACACACTTATGAAATGAGCGTCCCCATATTCTACAAAGGGTCTGTTTTACAGTATGATATCTGAAGATGTTTGTACCCTTTTCCTCTCTTAAATTTTTGGGCTACATATTTATTCTTTTGGTTATGCGAATTTATCTTTTCTGTTAGGCTTATATTCTTCCAGCTAAAAACTGAATGCTTATATTTTTTCACTTACCTTCTTCCAGTTCAAAAGCTCAATGCGCTACTCACACATTATATAAATCATGAATATTCAAGGCGACGGGTTAACTGTTTAATTTTTTTATATTTTAAGCTCAAATCTAATTTTAAAAATTGTATAAAGATTATATAAACATTTAATGAAATCTACTTGACGGTTTCCTCATTAAACTAAAGTTTGAAACTTTAGAATTTTATTACAATAATTTTATGAAAATAAAACAAGCCTTTGGTTAAATTAGAGTAGAGGTTAATAAACAATATATAAATAAAATAAACCGAAATTATAAAGACGAAAGTATTATTAAGGTAAACTTAATTCAAGGTAAACTTATTAAGAAATTAATTATTATTGTTTTTTGACAAAATGGCAAACCAATTGGTAAGTAAACTTAGCAATTATGAAGCGTCATCTTTTAAGATCGATAAAAAATAATATCGTTTTTTAACATATACAATCTGAAGTTGACATCAATAATTTTCGAAGTATCGAATATAATGAAGCTCTAGAAATAAGAATATTTGATTATTACAAGAGAAAAACTTTTACACTTGGCAATTTCCTTTCCTTGAGGAAAGCGTACATTATCATTAGTTGTAATTTACTATTGTACACAATTACAGCTGTTCCAGGCTGATATAGACGGCAATTTTTTATTTCAACATAACTATTTTTCCTAACGACAATTTTCTTAGAAGGCATTCTTATTAGGAAAATACTATGTTAAACTTTTAGGAAAAAAATGAGCAAAATTGCAACACTGATGAAGATTTATAACAAATAGATTCATCAGTTGCCTAATAATGTTCCAAATGATATACTTTTTCTTAGTACTTCCTATTCGTTTGATTTAGTAAACATGTTATTGTTTATTGAACTTGTAGATCATATTTTTGAGCTATAAATTATGTAACAAAATAGAATTATATAAAATTGCAATCAAAATTATTTTTTTCTATTTAAAAACAACTTCTTGATTAATTGAATAACTGAAAAATGATTAAGATTAATTTGAAAATTTTTTAATCAGCCAGTGTTTCTATCTGTTTAATTAAATTGCTATCTCTACTCTTTTCACATCAATCTCCAAATGTTAATTTCTAAGCAATGAAAAATTGAAATTTAACAACATCGAAATGAATTTTGATGAAGAAAGAATTAAACGTAAACTTAAATTTAAAATATTATTTATTATTTTTAAAGAAATAAACATTTATAATGTATTAATATATAGTTTTTGGCAATATTTTATAAATAATTTTCATATAAGTTATTTAAAAATTTTCTTTAAGATAGATTTTTTTATAAATCAAATTTAAGCCAAACAGCATGAAATAATTATTGTTAGCATTTTAAAGACAGTTCAAAATTTTTGTAAGCTAAATATTAAAAATATTATCTTTTCAGTGCTCTGTCATTTAACTCTTTTGTAATGAAAAATAATAATTGAAACAAATTAATTATAATGAATCCTATCTCCAATATTTCTAAAGTTTCAAAAGAATTTACTTTCATGCTTTCAAAGGTATTATTTTTAAATCTATCAAGATAATTTTACATGGTTTTACTCGCGTAATGGATTTCACATCTGTGAATGAAAAACCGATCAACTGCTTAGTGGGGAAAACTTTTCTAATAATGAAATAAGGGGCCTGATGACTGAGTGACGAGAGCTCTAGAGCTCGATACCACGGGTGTAGTGGTTCGAATCCATTTTTTAGGTCCCGGTCTAATATGACCGTAGAATGACAAACCAAGGCGTTGGGCGTAGGCTAACAAAACCTCCCCAATAAAAACATAAAATTCTCACGTTTCGAAATATTTCAGAAGACCTTGGCCCGCTATGGCTACTGATCCAAAAATGACGATGAATTATGGAATAAACAAACATTCTAAAATTCATAACAATTCTTATTTTTTATCTGCCACTTCTTTTATATCTATTCACATTCCTTCTCTATTGCCAACTAAACTCTTTTCTCAATTATAGACATGTGCATTTATATTAACATATAGTGCCATAAACTTACCAAATATTATATATTATATTACCACATATTACAAAGACTCAACATCTGCTTTTACAGTTCTAAATCCAATTCTAAAATATAAGGCCGCAATATTATTCATTGACATTCACATGATAAATCTTTAGTTTACTTCTAAAAGTTTTTCTAGTTTACTTCTTACTTCTTCTATATTTATTATACAGTTTAAAACCGTATAGCACAATGATTAAATAAAAATGATTTACCTTTTCGATATCGAAATCCTTTTGAACTTCTAATTCAGGACATTTTCCTAGGTATGGAAATTGTGCTCTTACAAACCGTTCTGTACTCACGAGAACACAAAAAACTAGCAAAAGCCTTGACATCATGATTCAAGAAAATATCTGAAACAGATAAATTACTCTATCTCACCAAATATTGCAGAAAAATGTATTTATAAAGTAGGAATATAAAAACAAAAATGTATTTGTTTCTCTTTGCAAGCAATAAATGAATATTTAAAGTGATTCATGGAGGTCATATCTATTTTAATAATCTAAATTTTCACTGATTCCGATAAAGAAATATAAGATAAGACTTTTGATACCACATGCAGAAAATACATTAATATTACCTGACATTTCTAACATATATTTGATATACGTTGTCTATTCTCACTGTTGTAAATTCTTTTTCCATAAAATAATCTTTAAAAAAAAAAATGAATTTTGAACATTCCCTTAACTATCATGTATGACCAATTCTATGCTAATATGCTTAAGTTTAACTTGAGCTTAAAGCAGTATTAAATTAAGGTAGCTGAAGTTTTAGGGCTCTAATTTTGTATTACATGTAGATAAACTAAATACAACATTTCTAATGGTAAATTTGAAATCTAAAGAACTTTGACTAAGATTTTAGAATCTTGACTATGATATAAGAATTTTGACTATCGTAGTCAAAATTCTTATGAATTTTGACTAAGATATAAGAAATTGTTCCTTACTAGATTTCGGTTTCGTCATTAGAAAAGCATTGCATTGATATGCCCTGTATTTTAAATATTCCAACTTTAAAAGCTTATTTTGGGTCATTGTCTTTACACTTAGATTTTGTTTTAATTATTCGTTAAATCTAATAACAAATAAGAAAATGTTCTGATTTAAATACTCAATTCATTACCAAATATTTTTACAGTCTACCTAATACAGTAAAGATAATTGTAATGAATGTTGTCTAGGAAAATATTCGTTTAATTATTTAGAATTATGAAGACAGTTGGAATTGTTGTTGGAATTGGTTGTGATTTTATTTTTATATGATTTAAAATTTGATTTATAAATATTTTATGAGAATTTCATTATTTCATCAGTTGTAAAATAATAATTAAAAAAATAATCAATCTAATCAATTGATGCAGTTCTTAAAGGTAACAAATTAAAAATGGGAATATTTAAAGCTTTTTCGGTATTTATTTTTATTTATAATAAAGCATTTGTAGTCATACATTTTAAAGTATGAAAGATCTCAAGAACTCCAATTAGAGATTTATTAAGCTGATTTATAAACACATAAAAAATATCCCAAATTTAGAACAACATTGTATGATTTTCAATTCAGAATATAGTAATAAGCATATTAAACAAAAAAAGTTTTCTGTTTGTATCTACAAACTGTTTTGTATCTACAATGCACATATTACAATAACAGTAGGGGGACTTACCTTCCACTTTGTGATGTACCAATTCATTTTGATTTCGTATATAAAGCTGAGAAAAAAGCAGCTGAAGACGTCACAACTATAGAAAACTCACACTATCCATCTGTCATGTTATCAATTTTAAATCACAGCTGTTACATTTCGCAGAGTATTTATGTTTGACAATAGCACCCAGAAAAATCTTAGCTTTCCAAGATGTTGCTGATAATGCAAAAAAAAAATCAGTGAAGCTCTTTAATTTTTTTTTTTGTCAATCTTATCCAGAAAATAAATCCGTTTATTTTAATAAAAATTGTCAATCTTATCTAATTTACTTTAATAAAAATTGAATGTATATGAACAAAAACTACAATGGCCACAACAGTGGATTAAGATTATTTAATATTTCTGATTGCACATCAATAATATTTTTCAATATTATAACATGTTATCAGTATATATTTGTGTATATTAGATTAAAAACACTTGAGGAGGATTTGTCCTATAAAAACAAGCACTTATCTAATTTTATATTTGTTTAGTAAATATAAACTGCTAAAAATAGAAAAAAAAATTCTGAGCGTGTGACTTTTTTATTAAATTTTTTTTTTTATAAATGATATTAATAGTTCTTCAAACATTTTCATATGAACAATTTTAAATAATGTTCATTAATTTAAAAATAATATTAAATAGTTTTTTCTAGTTAAGTCGCTTCATAAGCAACTAATTAAAAGATTTTTATTTTTATTAAATGACAAATTCAAGGTGCCTAAATATTAATTAGACCAATTTAAAAATATGTATAGTATTTGATTATAAACATAAACATGCTGATTTTATTTTATTTTATTTTTATACTATATATATAAATAAGTTTAGAAAACTATTGATAAAATCAGCTTGCATTATAAGAATATTGTAAGCTAAATAATTATTCGTATTATTTTTTTTTTTTCTCAAGCAAAATAATAAAATAAAAAAAAAAAAAATTTTTCCTCAAAACAATTTTAAAGTACAAAAAAAAAAAAAAAAATTAAACAAGGAAAAATATTTATAAGTATTTTTATTAAGGTAGATGTGCATTATTACCTGAATTTATACATGCTAATTTATTCAGCAGACATAAAAGGTTTTGAAAAGGCGTTTGAACTATTGATTTTCTGCTGACCATTGACACTCTGTAAGACCAGTTTTAGAATTTGATGATTCAGCTTCATTAAAGCATTTGTAAGCTCTAATGAAATCACTGAAAATAAATTTCAAAGCTTTTTGTAAAAAAAAAAAAATATAATTAAATAATCATAACAAAATTTATTATTTAATATCTCAGATCTTTATTATCGTCTAATTTTAAGTTAAACATCATGACATTTAAGATAAAATACTGTAAATATAATTTACTTAGCATTTCGTGCTGAAATAACTACACTGAGAACTAATTATAGTATATCTTTTACAAATGCTTTAACAAATTTCAATTTATTTATTTAAAACAAAATAAAATTTGCATGTTATAATGATAAAATAATTTGAATTAAAATTTTCTGCTAGTTTAGTTTGGTTTTTGGACATGATTATAACGGTATTCTCTGAAGTATTAAAAGGCACATCTTCTGTCTGTTGTAACTGATACTATGTTGATACTTTAATAATAGTATTATGCTTCTGAAAATAAAATTATTTTATGTTTTTAATCTCAATATTAATTATATTTTTGATGAATTAATCACAAATTGTTACTTTCTAAATAATTATTTTCATGCTATAAATATGTACCTTTGAATACGATATTTTCATTTATTTTATTGGTGATTAATTTAAATTATTGATTTTTTTTAAATAATAATCCAACACAGTAATCAACAAGTTTTTAATTTCATTTTCACTGTCGATAATCCATGGCAACTTCTTCCCTCCTTTTACATGGTAACATTATTTTTATTGAACTTACTTTTAAAATTTAATTTGATAAAAATTATAAATGAAATCTATTTTATCAAATGAAAATAAGACATTAAATTTACCTGTTTTTTTTTTTTGCAGATTTACACATAAATAAACAGTAGCCGTGTTGAATCTATAACAGCCATGAATTTAGTAGTGCTAATGAAAGAAACCCTGGAATCAGGAGGTAACTTTTTTTTTTTTGAAATATATAAAATTTAATCTTTATTAACATTATATATTACTGTATTATTTACTTTATTATTGTGTATATTACTATTGGTGTAATTTAGATTTTTTTTTAACTAAGTTTTACGTATATGTATATTAAATCACATTATTTCTTATAAAGAAACTGAACAATATTTAAACTTTTTAACATTAATTTTATATTCATTAAACTGTTTGATTTTGAATGTAAAAATGTATGATAAAACTAATATATTAATAAAATAAATATCTTGTTTAATGACATAATTTTAGCATAGAATTATAAATTAATGAAGTATATTTAAGATTTTTATATTTATTGACATACATTCGAGAACCGATGAATAAATTCAGGAATATGTCAATGTTTAATAATGCAAGAGATATATGAGACAATTGATTGAAATACTATAAGAATGGCCAAATTCAAGAACTCCATGAAGAATAAATTGTTCAAGAATCTCTAAAAGAATATTCTTTTGAATATTCTTTTAGAGATTCTAAATAAGATAAATGTCTAAGATAAATGTCGATAAATGTCGATTCTAAGATAAATGTCGTCGTAAATGAAGAATGAAGTATTCCCAATTCTACAAGAAACGTTATTACATCCAATAGTCAAAATAATAATCAAAGTTTGAAAATTGTAGGCATAAATGAAGAATGAAGTATTCCAAATACTATAAGAAGCACTATACAGCTCAATAGGCACCGGAAAATGCCAAAATTGATAAATATTAAATGACAAAAAATGCAAAACGAAGGAAAAAGAAGGGAATTGATCAACGCACTACGAGTACTTATAGCCATTGGATATATAAATATTTAAAATTCCCAAGCCAAAACACGAAAAGTGATTCAAAACCATACTACAAAATACTTCAATCAAAAGCCAAATTCTCCAGAAAATTCCTTAAGACTAATGTTATTCATAAATCATTTCAAGATTTAAGGGGCCCAAACTACCATTTTCCCGCCAAAATTTGCAATGGAGTTTTATTTGCTTGACCCACATTTTCGGATAACGTCACAGACCCCTAACCAGGACAACATCATGTTCACACATAATAATTAATAGTAATATAATTTTAAATAATTTTTCTATAATTTTTAATAGTTTTGCTGAAAGAAATTTAAATCTGATTTTCAATACATTGTACAGTAGGCATTGTACTCTTTAACTCTGCACGTTCGGGCCATGCCTAGTCAAATTATCAAGAGTCAATATTATTTTAACAGGCATACCAAATATAAATCTCAAAATAAAGAGTCTTGGTATACCTTTTTGCATTTACACTTAGAGGTAGAAAATGCCAACTTCTTCGATTTACAATTTTTTTTTCTATTTTAATGCTAGGATTATAATTGTTTGACAGTGATTTTATGAGAAGTACACCACAGGATATTTAAAAAGATTTTTAAAAATTAAAAAACAAAAGTTTCAAAACTGATTATAAAATGCTTTTTTTTTTTAAAATTAATTTCTGAGGTAACCTTCATTGAGGCAATAATTTTATTAAAAAAAATGATATTAGAAGTACAGAAACAGTTGCAATAGAATCCCATGTATATGTGTTTTATTTTATAAATCGATTTAATACAAATAAAATTGTAATAATTTTTAAAACTTTTTTAAAAACTTTTTACATATTTATTTTATTATTTAAAAAAAAAAATTATCCAAAGTAATATTTTAGCGTTAGAATGATGTATAACTGTTAAAGTAATATACACTGAAGTGACAAAAGTCATGGGATAGCAATATGCAAATTTTCAGATGGCAGTAGCATCGCGTAGAACAGGTATAAATGCGCAGTGCTTTCGCAGAGCTTTCATTTCTGTTCAAGTATTCATTAAGAAGAGTTTTGACGTGATGATGACCGCACGACGGGAATTAACAGACTTTGAACGCGGAATGTTAGTTGGAGCTAAACGCATGGGTCATGCCATTTCTGAAATCGTTAGAAAGTGTATTCAACATTCCCAGATCCACTGTGTCAAGAGTGTGCCGAGATATGAAATTTCAGGCATAACATCCACCATGGACAGCGCAGTGGTCGACCGCCTGCACTTAAACGACCGAGACCGGCGACGTCTGCAAAGAGTCGTAAATTCTAACAGACAAGCAACACTGCGTCAAATACCCGCAGAAATCAATGTAGGACGTAAAAGAAAAACTTGTCTGTTAGAACTGTGCGGAGAAATTTGGCTTTTAACTTGGGCTATTCCAGCAGAAGACCGACTCGAGTGCCTTTACTGACAGAACGACATATTTGCAGTGACTCTCGTGGGCACGTAATGATTTAGCATATACTAAATTGGTCCCTAGATGAATGGAAAACCGTGGCCTGATCCGATGAGTCACGATTTCAGTTGGTAAGAGCCGATGGTAGGGTTCGAGTGTGGCGCAGACCCCACGAAGCCATGGACCCAAACTGTCAGCAAGACACTGTTCAAGCTGGTGGTGGCTCCGTAATGGTGTGGGCTGTTTTTTCATGGCATGGACTTGGTCCTCTGGTGCGACTGGACCGAACATTGACTGGAAATGCTTATGTTCAGCTACTTGGAGATCACTTGCAGCCATTCATGGACTTCATGCGCCCAAACAACGATGGGATTTTTATGAAAGATGACAATGCGCCATGTCACCGGGCACAACTGTTCGCGATTGGTTTGAAGAACATTCTGGACAATTCCAACGAATGATCTGGCCACCTAGATCGCCCGACATGAATCCTATCGAGCATTTATGGGACATCATCGAGAGGTCTGTTCGTGCCCAAAAATCCTGCACCATCAACGCTTTCACAATTATGGATGTCTATCGAGACAGCATGGCTGGATTTTATGAGAAGACTTCCAACGACTTGTTGAGTCCATGCCACGTCGAGTTGCTGCACTTCGCCGGGCGAAAGGTTAGGGCCGACACGATATTAATAAAATATCCCAACTTTAAAAATTAAATCATATCCAGTGTATAACATGATATTTAACAAGGTATGGTATGGGTATAACAATGGTATTTAACAATGTAACAATGGTATTTAAGATGCTTCAATATTCTAGATGTATCAGTTTTAAAAATAACCTGCGCACAAGCACAAACTATACAAAATGAGAAAAGAGCTTTTAAAGATAAAATTTTAATACAAACATTCATAAATAAGCTTGTGGTTTCCAAAACTTTACTTGCGTTGTGCATGGAATTTTACGTGGTTAAATGAAAAGAAAGTGTATTTAAATAACACAAAATTAAGAGATCGCACATAAATTTGAATTTAATCCTTTTGCAGATCCTATAATACGATCCTGGTTCCTCGTGGACAGCTATTACCTGCCATTTCTATGTAGTGCCATGTACGTGCTTTTCGTCAAGAGACTGCTGCCTAGCATCATGGAAAACAGAAAACCCTTCGATCTTCGGAACGTCATGATTGCCTACAATTTTGGCATTGTGTTGACTTATGTATCTTGTCTGCTTTTTGGTAAGCTGCATTCAGTACAGGTTGCTTTTTAAGCTTATTATTTGTTTTAGTAAATAATTAGTTTTATGAAAGTAAATATAAAAATGTCTAAAACTAAAATGTTTTTTAATTTTCTGAAGTATGTTAGCTGCTCAGGATATATAGTATTTTAAAACCTCAAAATAATTACAATTTAAAAATTAAATATATCCAGTTGAAAACCAGACGTTGGCTAACTAAGTGACATTAATAGGAGAGACGATCATTATCTTCCGGTATTTGCACATATGTAGTTGTCTGTAGCAATAAATTTAATAATGATTTAATATATACTAAATTTAATATATAATCAGATTCCTTAAAGCATTCAAAATTAAATAGGTGGGAATATTTTGAGAAGATAGTTGTCTGAGATTATATACTTCCAAGCAGTAATTCATGTCTTTGCTATAATGGAAATAGTAAATAATTGTGGATTTTATGAAAGTTCATAAGAAAGGAGAGTTTTCGATAGCCAGATGGTATGATGAAATATTTTCTTAAACTTAAAGTATGTTAGCTGGCTCAGGATATATATTTTTAAAACCTCAAAAATAATTACAATTTAAAAATTAAATATATCCAGTTGAAAACCAGACGTTGGCCAACTAAGTGACATTAATAGGAGAGACGATCATTATCTTCCGGTATTTGCACATATGCAGTTGTCTGTAGCAATAAATTTAATAATGATTTAATATATACTAAATTTAATATATAATCAGATTCCTTAAAGCATTCAAAATTAAATAGGTGGGAATATTTTGAGAAGATAGTTGTCTGAGATTATATACTTCCAAGCAGTAATTCATGTCTTTGCTATAATGGAAATAGTAAATAATTGTGGATTTTATGAAAGTTCATAAGAAAGGAGAGTTTTCGATAGCCAGATGGTATGATAAAATATTTTCTTAAACTTAAAGTATGTTAGCTGGCTCAGGATATATAGTATTTTAAAACCTCAAAAATAATTACAATTTAAAAATTAAATATATCCAGTTGAAAACCAGACGTTGGCCAACTAAGTGACATTAATAGGAGAGACGATCATTATCTTCCGGTATTTGCACATATGTAGTTGTCCGTAGCAATAAATTTAATAATAATTATAAAATTTATAATAATCAGATTCTTTAAAGCATTCAAATCATACTATATAGATGAAGTTGAAAATAAAATAGGTGAGCGTATGTGGAAAGAATAGTTGTCTGAGATCATATACTGTCGTTCCTGTAATGGTAAAATAGTAAAAATCGTGGATTTTTTAAAGTTCATAAGAAAGGAGAGTTTTCGATAGACACATGGTGTGATCAAATAATATCTAAAATTTAAAGTATGTTAGCTGCTCAGGATATATACTATTTTACACCTCAAAAATGGTTACAATGTAAAAATTAAATTAAATATTCAGTTGAAAACCAGACATTGTCCAACTAAGTGACATTAATAGGAGAGACGATAATTATCTTCCGGTATTTGCACATATGCAGTTGTCCGTAGCAATAAATTTAATAATAGTGACGAAATGATTCACTTATGTGTATGCTCACTTAGTGATGTATTGGAAAGCGCATTTCATCATACACTTTAATTTATGGGATTGACAAACTGTTGGTATATTTGCATTGATCCAATTGCGCCAATATTAGCATTGAGCCAATTGCGCCAATATTTGCATTTTAGCCAATTGCAGTTTTTTAGCATAAAAGATTTCTGTCTATGCATTTATAGTCATATTTTATTTATGAATAATGAAAACAATTATGAGCATTATTCCAGTTAGATTAAGTTTTGTAAAACTAATGGTGTGATACTATAAGAAAAATTTACGATTTTTGATTTAAAAAGCATCAGTGCTGACGTAAAGCTCTTTTATGTACTGAAATAATAGAATTGGTTCGTATTTTGACTCTTTTTTAATATGTGTGAAGTAGTTCTTAATTACAGCCGTTTTAGTTGTATAGATTTTAATTTGTAATTTTTTTCTAGCTGTTCTACTATTTCTTGACAACGGATGCTTATAAAGGAATTTGTGCACCAACTTTTGTGTCAGTAGGACATTATACATATTGGGTAAGTCGTATGTAATCACAGAGTTTAATATTCTAATTTGCATACTTAGTTATTAACTCTAGACATATTTTATAAATTATTAATTAATTTAGGTGATTTCAAAGTTATCTCTTTATTATTTATCTATTGTAGAAAGTGAAATACTGCACAGGTCATTTTGTATAATGCATATTTAAATAATATTGGTATCTACAGTAATAATTCAATTAAAGTTATAACTATTTTACCTATTATGTTAATTAATAAACTTGAACATTATATTTCTCAGTAAACTTGTATATCGTAAATAATTAATTAAACAAAAGTTAATTAAAAGTATTTCTTTCTATAGGCAACAACTGCTGGTTGGGTGATATACATACTAAAGTACATAGAGTATGCTGATACGGTATGTTACATTACAAATTTCATATAAATGTTGTAGAAAGGACATTTTTTAACTCTTCAAAGTTATTATAATTTTACAATGAATATTTTATTATTTTAAAAAGAAACATATGTTTTAATTCAAACACCTAAAATGATTGGGTTTTTAAAATGCAAAACATAATTAATATGCTATAAAAAATAATTTTGAATTAATTTAATCAATAGAAGGAAATCTAAATTATTAAAAAATTAACGAACTTAGCGAACTTATTTTACAAAATTTAAATTTTGTTTGTGTGAAAAAAGGTAGTTGAAAGTTGTTGTATGAAAAATGGTTTTGGAAATCCTTTTTATTGATATTTCTCCAATTTGCAGATATTTTTTGTGTTGAGGAAAAAGGACCATTTAGTTACTAACTTGCATGTTATTCATCATGCTGTTCTACCACTAATTTGTTGGGTCTTCCTTCGGACAGAGACAAGTAAGCTTTTTTTTTTTTAATTTTTGACCATTAATCCCAAGTTACTGATTCCATTAATTGCATAGAAAAAAAAATCTTAATTTAAATTGGTATCTTAGAAAAGTTTATTGAAAAAATGAAGTTTTTGGTGACAATTTTTATAAGTACATCAATATACTAGATCGTTATTTTATACATGATCAAATATCTGAAAAAATTAGATGTATAGTTTAATATTTGTAATCGGAAGTTGTTGGAATTACTTTTTTTCTAAAGATTGGCTTTTTGCTTTATATATATCTGTCAGTTTGTGCACAGATTTATTTCGATTGATTTATTGGTGATATTATTTATAAGTACATCAATATGTTATATCAGTATTATTTTAAGCATGAGCAAAAATCTGAAAATATTTTATTCTTACTAATTGTTTGTCTTACCATTTATATCTAACAAATATTTACCTCAGTAAATGTAACTTAATCAGTTCTGTTTACTAATCGTTAATTTCAATTAAGAATTCAATCTGTTTTTGTTAATTTTATCTTCACAGAAATGCATACCTTTATATGCCACAAGAATTCTGTATTTAATGGAAATAGCAAAAAAAAAAAAAAAAAAAGTTGTATACATGAATTTTCTTGAATTCTTTTCAGCGAATGTACAAAATTCGCCAGATAACCGCACTTTTTTTATTTAATCCGTAATTAATTTGATATTTTGATTCCTTTATAAATACTCTTTACTTTGTGTTTTCAGGTGGATTTCAGTTTATTCCTGGTGGTTTGAATTCATTCGTGCATGTACTTATGTATACCTATTATGGTCTTGCTGCCATGGGACCATCAGTACAAAAGTACTTATGGTGGAAAGAATATCTTACCAAACTCCAAATGGTAAAACAAAACCTTCATTTAGTTAATAAATGACTATGTAGTAAATATGCATTCTTTAAATGCATTATATAGTTCATATAATGATAAATCTTTGATTTAATGATATTAAAATAATTAAGTTTATTTTATATAAGTATATTCATAACTAAAATCTATATTAATCTTTTATAATTGAATAAGAAAGAACATTTTAGTTGAATATTTAAAAAACACTAAATTATTAAGGTCTTGTGTAATACAAACAAAATTTTTTAAGTTCTAAATTAAAACAGTTTAAATTCATTACAAAATAAAGTGAAATTATCGTTGTCTCATAAATTAATAAATTTAATAAAGTGTTTTTTTGAGTACCAGGGCTGTTTCAATATCGTCATTCGATAATGATATAAAGTTTCAACATTACCCAGGCTGTACCAGTAGAAATGCTACTAAAAGCCATATTGTTTTCAGAAAGGATTTTCAGGAGTAAATTTATCGTAAAGCGGTTAAATTTTTTATGTAATGAAACACAGAAAGCTTCAATCACGCAGTTCGATTGCCAGTACAAAATGTTATAACTGATACATCATAATTGAAGATTCTTGAATTCTAATTTGTACACACTAACTATTGGGACAAGAGTGGTATTGTTTCAAAACATTAAAGTGTTTGTTTTCTAATGTTAACTAATTATGCAAGCTGAATAAAATGATTGCATATCAGTAGTGTAAGAACTGAAGTTTGCGTTAAGTGCAGTAATCATCTCTAATATTAGTGTAGTTATTATCTCAAATACCAGCGAAAATACATAGATTGAGTTGCTTATCAGCAACTAATCTGGGTATTCTTTGGATATGGATTTGGAAAAAATGATTTTTAAAAACTTCAAATTTCGAAAGAGGATAACAATTTATTATTTTATATCTATACATTGAGAAATTTACAAAATCCGTTGTGTCTAGCGTATTGCGAGGCAATGAATTTCTTGATTTAATTATGCATCGTTCATTGAGTCAAAATATCAATATCTAGACTGTTACCTTGCTTTTCCCTACACACTGCAAGAGTGCCGCCTTTGACGTTCAGAAGAAATCATAAGTAGGCATCGAGATTCTCATCCGAAAGGAAGCACAGAGCAATCGGCGCTACTCTATACAATCTCTCATCCTGAGAGGAATTATATTTCGCAATTCAGCGTGTATCCGAGTAACTTTATTTTAGAAATGGAATCCTTCCACTAATCTGTATTTATATGGGTTAATTATTATATGTTTGTAGTGCTTGGGCGCGTGTAAATAAAGCTGTGCGTTCTCAAAACTGTGTCTCAAATCTCAACCCAACCACACCCAATTACAATTCAGAGTCACTCTAACCAACAACACTACAAGACAATATTATATCATTTTTTTTGCTTTCGCTTATGAGACCTAGCTAGAATTAAAAAAAAAACAAGTGAACACATTATTTGAAAACATTTTATTAAAGATTTTGACTTACAAATATCATCTGTTTTTTACAGTTGCAGTTCGTTATCATCCTAATTTTCGTCCTGGTCATCATACCTCTAAGTGGATGCAAGACTTCCAAGCACGGTATATACATCGACATCCTTTTCGCAGCTCTCTTCTTGGTGCTTTTCTACAATTTCTACACGAAAACATACAAGAAAAAATTGTCAATAAACTTATCCTCCAAAAAAATGCAAGAATGCAATGGAAAGCAAACTTCTGCCACCAACGGACACGGACAACAGAATGGTTACTCAAAGCAGAATGGTGGACCAGAGAAGGATGGCGGATCAGAAAAAGCAAATTGGATAGACTCTCTCCTAGACTTTCCAAATGGGGTTAGACGACGTTAAATAAATTTAATGGACTAAATCTTGTACAAACAGCTGTAAGAGTCAAGTACAGAATTTTCAATGTTAAGTTTGCCTGCATACGTAAGAGAACTGAACTTTAAGTGTGATTAATTCGTTGTGACTTTTTCATCAAGTGTTTTTATATTGTTGTCCCTATGTTACAAGTTTTTTTTTATATCTAAAGGATAATTTGGTTTTCTTTTTAAAATTTCTTATCATATGTTTTTTTTTTTTTTATTTCATCAGTATTGTATTCATTGTATAAAATATTAAAAATTTTTTTGTTTGGAATGCAAAGGCAATGCTTTTAATGTATTTTGCAATACAAATGCATTGCTGTTAAAAATTTGTATTAATGAATTTTATAATGTTTTATAAATTTCTTTTTACGTTAATTACAATTTCCTATATTATTTTATTTTATGTATTTTTGGAAGATATATTTCTTGTAAAATATATAAAAATGGGAAAAAAAATTGGCAAAAACAATAATTATCAAAATAATTATTATAATATTAGAGAGATTGATTAGGAGATTCTAAATGATTTATGAAAGAAAAGTTCTATATTCATCTCATTGAAATTAATAGTAAATATTAATTGATTTCGAGTTCAAAGGTAATATTTAACTTTAAAAAAAAAAAAAAAAAAACGTAAAAATTCCGAAGCTTCTTGTTTTGTTATGAAAAATTTCTTCCTTAACTTTCATATTTAATTCAATGTATGTTATAAATTTTTAAAATGAAATAATTTGATTTTTAAGTCAAAGAGCAATAGTAAAAAACCAAGTCCTTAAAATCCAATAAGTCCAATTCAATCGTATCCAATGAAATCCGATTGTCCTTTAAATACCAAGTTCTTAAAATCAATCAGTGCTACGTTTGATCAATCAGTGCTTTGTTTTTTTGATCTTTTATATTTCAATGTGTAATAGAGATACTGAAAGCAATCAGTTTATTTAGTGTCCTCATAATAATATTTTTTATCATATACATATTTTAATTTACGTGTGTAAATTAAAAAAATAGTATATTAATGATATTACATAAATAAAATTAAATATAACATATCAACGGCGGATGTTAAAATTTAATTAAAATTGAAATTGAACGAAACAATTATAAAATGGTAAATTTAAAAATTTCTAATTTTATATTTTTAATTTTCATATTTGATTACTGATATTTTAACTGGTTATAAAATTTAAAAATGAAATTACAAATAATTTTATTTTATAAATTGTTTCATTTAAAAATACATTGTAATTTAGTTACGCCTTTCTACATATTTCTTTCTTTTTTTTTTTTTTTTTTGTATTGATTAAATTGCTCATGTAATGTAAAATAGTTAACTTTTACTTTCGATTTATAATTGTACGTATTCCATGTTATTTACGATGTATCTTGTTATTGGTTTAGAAATAAATATATTTTTATTCTACATCCATTTCTCGAGAACATTTGTGTACTTTGTTAAATACTTAATGAACATAAATAAAGCTAATTGCGTTACATTTATCTTAAGTAATAAGGAAGTGTAGTTGGAAAGATGATGACATGGAAAAAGATTAATGAGAAATCTTACAATGTTGAAATTTCTAATTGAAGAAATATTATACTTGAATTTTTATAATCTTATACTACAAAACTAATAAACTATCTAGTTTTAAATATTAAAATACTTATTTTACTCTATAATTTTAAAAACAAAATTAATTATAACAGTAATTAAATAGAACATAAAATAAATATAACATTAAAAAATTATAAAATTATAAAATTAAATATAACATTAAAAAATAATTTCATAACAAATTTTTGTTTAAGTCTAGAAAGGAGGACTTTATAGAGAATGAAAATTTGTAATCAAGTGAAACTAGGCATTTTGTTAATGTTGTATATATGAATTCTATTCAATTATAAATATTGGTTGAATATTAAGGTTAAACATATATATATATATATTTTACTTTTAATAGAAAAAGATTTAGAGATTATTTTTAATGGTGATGTTATACTAATACATGCTTTTGAAATTATCCAAAAAATTTAGAGATTGTTGTTTGTTATTTGAAATGTTATACCAGTGCATGTTTTTGAAATTATTCAAATATTTAAAAAAAAAAATCTGAGAAAGATTAAAATAAAAAATCAGTATATGCAATTGGAACTTTGTTAGAAAAACAAAAGTAATCAACATGAGATAAAATATTTTATCCTTTAATTTGTGAAAAGTAGCATATAGAAATATAAAAAAATAATATATTAAAAACAAAAATAAATTTAAAAAGTGTTTTCTAAAAATAATCATCACATTTAACATTCTTGTAATTATAAAACATAATACACAATATATTTATACAACTACAAAACAACTGCTAATGGACTGGATAAATGGTATAAGCTTACAATCATTAATATATAAAAATAGTTCTGTACACAAATAAGTTGATTATTATATATCAAAAATATATTATATATATATTCGATAAACTTAAAACCGAACAATAATCATGCTGCATTAAAAAAAAGCTTTAATAATCAACATTATTTGAAGTAATGATAAAAATAGTTAAATTTAAGACAAAGAATAAGTTGATTTCATTTATATATATTAATAAATATATTATAGTATGCAAGTATATTTCAGAATTCCGACCAAATGTAAAACAAAGAAAACAAAAAGATGTGACATATAGTTTGCAAAATAATATATTTTGTGTAACGAGATTTTATATAACAGGAGAAAAAAAATTGAAATTCTCAACGGTAGAGGGCGCTATATACATATAATTCTATAGGAATAGATATGCATTGCTCACACAATGCAAAATTCGGATACAAAATTATAATACTGAATGTACATTTTTATGCGTAAGGATAATTATGATGATGTTACTGGGATAGAAGAATATACATGCGGCACTTAAGATTACACGAAACTTTAAACTTAAAATTGTAAAACGAAACTTTAAACTTATATATCAAACATTTATTCCATATCGTAGAACAATATTCATGCTGCATAAAAAAACTTTAATAACCAACAATGCATAAAGAAGTGATAAAAATAGTTAAATTTAGGAGTCAAGAGTAAGTTGATTTCATTTATATATGCTAATAAATATATCAAAATATACAGGATCTTTCAAAAGTT
Organism: Caerostris extrusa; assembly: GCA_021605095.1. Classification (NCBI taxonomy): domain Eukaryota; kingdom Metazoa; phylum Arthropoda; class Arachnida; order Araneae; family Araneidae; genus Caerostris; species Caerostris extrusa. Next base: position 187,736 of record BPLR01000447.1, on the reverse strand, counting down.
CGATCCACTTGTAAAACACGAAGGAGCGACATGTAGTTTGCAAAATTAATATTTAATGTGCAACGATATTTTGTATGACAGGAGAAAAAAAAAAATTCAAACTCTCAACGATAGAGGGCGCTATATACAGATAATATATATGGGAATGCTATATGCACTGCTCTCACAATGCAAAATTCGGATACAAAAATATTAGTAAATACTGCCTGTACATTTTTATACGTAAATATAATTATGGATGATGTTACTGGGATAGAAGAATATACATGCGACACTTAAGATTAAACGAAACTTTAAACTTAAAAACTGTAAAAAAACTTTATGTATCAAAAATTTTTTCCATATCATCATTAAACAGTATTCATGTTGCATAAAAAACTTTATTAACCAACAATACATAAAGAAGTGATAAAAATAGTTGAATTTAGGAGTCAAGAATAAGTTTATTTCATTAATATATGTTAATAAATATATCATAGTATACAGGATGTTTCAAAAGTTCGATCCAAATGTAAAACACGAAGAAAACAAAAAAGATATGGCAGGAGTGATATGTAGATATGAGGATAGGAGGATGTGGACATTTAGTTTGCAAACTGATATTTATTGTGCAATGATATTTTATATGACAGGAGAAAAAAATTGAAACTCTTAACGATTGATGGCGCTATATACAGATAATTCCATGAGGATGATATATGCATTGCTCACACATTGCCAAATTAGGATACAAAATATTAATAAATACTACATGTACATTATTTATAAGTAAGGATAATTATGGATGATGTTACTGGAATTGAAAAATGTACATTCGACACTAAGATTTTTTCTCAATTCCTGGCACATACACATCATATAACGTAAATCTGGCATCCCTGTAACTACAGTATGGAGAGCTTTGAGAATAACATTAGGAAGATATCTGTTAGCAATTGTTATCAGAGGATGGATTAAAATACGAAACTTTTACACGGTGAGCTTTTCAAAAAAAAAAAAAAATCTAATAAAAAAGAAATGTACGAAAGATAATGCTTGGTTATTCAGTATTTCTTGAATGGATGAAATGCATTTCACTTTAGATGACGAAGTTAATTCCCAAAATTGACGCATTGCCATTACTAATAACGCTCATGAATACGCTGAAATGCCTTTGCATTAAAAAAAACTCACTGTATATCATGGATTTATCACATTTTCGAAGATCTTTTTATAAATGAACTTTCATAACTTGTGGAATGTTTGGGCACCAATGTTGTTCCTAACCTAGAGGAATGCAATAACTGGACATGACTGTTTTCATGCAAGGCTCCTCAAGTACAGAGGTTAATACAGAAAAACAGATAGCTTTGTCACAGGTCGCTTTTGGAGCTAGAATAGTAGACGTGAATGACTTCCAAGACCACTAAATAACACTTGTAATTTTTAGTCACGGTGTACCTCCAAATCCCAAATCTATAGAAGAAATTTCCAACCCGATTCGTGGTACTCAGTGGTAACGTGTGCCGTTGGTGATCATTAAGTTTGAGGTTCAATCTTCTGTCGGCATTGTTGTAGACACAGCTTTCAAAAACACAAGCATCTTGCCACAATTTTTAGTTCCTTCTAAAAGTCCTTCCAGAAGCCACTGTCCTCCTTCTTCAGCCACCTCGGAGCCAAGTCAAACTTCTACCTTACGGATATTTCATCATAACAAAAAGTAGTCCTCATTTCCCTCCTTCCATGAGACAACCTCCTTTATGAATTTGGTTTACATGTTGCTATCTACCAAGTGGAATAAGAAAAAAAAATGAAGTGTGCTTGACAGTCTCAAGGCCAGGGGTATTTAGCCAGCAGTACGAATTTTAAGCCAGTTGATTGAACTGTCCGGATACAAAAATTTGATGTTAGCAGTTGGTTTTAGCACCTGTTAAAATATTCAACTATTTCAACAACTATCACAAATAGAAGCTGTCCCTTTCCTCCATCCATCAGTAGACTCATGGGATGTCCATCCCGTACTGCAGGACACTGAGGATTAGTTACAACACATAGAAATTTCCAGTGTTTACCAGACTGAAAAGATATATACAGCAAAAAGCAGCGTATTCCAGTTAAGATTAAATTCCATGCTGCATACGTAATGCTACGACTGTTCTTAGGATTGTAATATAGCAATAGAAATATATACCATTTACAGCTGTAAATAATATCAAAATAAATGTCTTATTTCACAACTATTTCGTATCCTTTTTTTACTTTCGAAGCAGCAGTAGCGCCCTTTATTAGAGAGAGCGAAAATTTGAAGAAAAGTTTTTTTTATATCCTATAGGACCTCGTAATATGCCATCATTAGTCTGTAAATCGCAGTTCTCTTCAACTAACATATATTTTTTTTTTAAATAACATTTTACTTTTGCACCAAACCTGAATTACCTGTATATCAATTAATTTTTTTGTAGACAGTTTAAATGACAATTCGATTTGAAAATAATAGAGGAAAATTGTCGCGAACTAATAATCATTTTTGTATTATGTACAGGTACCAAGCCCCCGAGGCGAACCAGTCATTTTGTCTTCGCATTTTTTTCTTTCCTTCTATTATTTTGTTTCGTCGAAATCACAAACTTCGTATTAAGTTTAATGAATTTTGAATTTTCATTAAATATTGTTTTGTATATTTTCTTATTTTACTTATGGTTATGATTTGTTTTTTTAAAATTTATTTTATTTCTGTTAATAGTCAGTATTCTGAACTGCATATTGATAGTGACAATTAAGCTGAGAATTGATTGAGAGTTTTAATCTTGCGCAACATCTTTTTAACCTGGAACAAAGGAACATGGGATAAACATTTACTTAGTTGAGAGTTTTAGTCTTGAGCAACACCTTTTAACCTAGAACATGGAAAACGGGAGATACATTTACTTGGTTGAGAGTTTTAGTCTTCAGCAACACCATTTTAACCTAGAACATGGGAACACGGGAGATACATTTACTTGGTTGAGAGTTTTAGTCTTGAGCAACACCTTTTAACCCAGAACATGGGAACACGGGAGATACATTTACTTAGTTGAGTTTTTTAGTCTTGAGCAACACCTTTTTAAAGTAGAACATGGGAACACGGGAGATACATTTACTTGGTTGAGAGTTTTAGTCTTGAGCAACACCTTTTAACCTGGAACATGGAACACGGGAGATACATTTACTTGGTTGAGAGTTTTAGTCTTGCGCAGCACCTTTTTAACCTGGAACATGGGAACACAGGAGATACATTTACTTGGTTGAGAGTTTTAGTCTTGCGCAACACATTTTTAACCTGGAACATGGGAACACAGGAGATACATTTATTCGTTGTCAGTTTTAGTCTTGCGCAACAAATTTTTAACCTGGAACATGGGAACACGGGATATACATTTATTCGTCGACAATTTTAGTCTTGCGCAACACATTTTAACCTGGAACATGGGAACACGGGAGATACATTTACTTGGTTGAGAGTTTTAGTCTTGAGCAACACCTTTTAACCTAGAACATGGAACACGGGAGATACATTTACATGGTTGAGAGTTTTAGTCTTGAGCAACACCTTTTTAACCTGGAACATGGGAACACGGGAGATACATTTACTTGGTTGAGAGTTTTAGTCTTGAGCAACACCTTTTAACCTAGAACATGGAACACGGGAGATACATTTACTTGGTTGAGAGTTTTAGTCTTGAGCAGCACCTTTTTAACCTGGAACATGGGAACACAGGAGATACATTTACTTGGTTGAGAGTTTTAGTCTTGAGCAACACATTTTTAACCTGGAACATGGGAACACGGGAGATACATTTACTTGGTTGAGAGTTTTAGTCTTGCGCAGCACCTTTTTAACCTGGAACATGGGAACACGGGAGATACATTTATTCGTTGTCAGTTTTAGTCTTGCGCAACAAATTTTTAACCTGGAACATGGGAACACGGGAGATACATTTATTCGTCGACAATTTTAGTCTTGCGCAACACATTTTTAACCTGGAACATGGGAACACGGGAGATACATTTACTTGGTTGAGAGTTTTAGTCTTGAGCAACACCTTTTTTAACCTGGAACATGGGAACACGGGAGATACATTTACTTGGTTGAGAGTTTTAGTCTTGCGCAGCACCTTTTAACCTGGAACATGGGAACACGGGAGATACATTTATTCGTTGTCAGTTTTAGTCTTGCGCAACAAATTTTTAACCTGGAACATGGGAACACGGGAGATACATTTATTCGTCGACAATTTTAGTCTTGCGCAACACATTTTTAACCTGGAACATGGGAACACGGGAGATACATTTACTTGGTTGAGAGTTTTAGTCTTGAGCAACACCTTTTTAACCTAGAACATGGAACACGGGAGATACATTTACTTGGTTGAGAGTTTTAGTCTTGAGCAACACCTTTTTAACCTAGAACGTGGAACACGGGAGATACATTTACTTGGTTGAGAGTTTTAGTCTTGCGCAACACCTTTTTAACCTGGAACATGGGAACACGGGAGATACATTTACTTGGTTGAGAGTTTTTAGTCTTGCGCAACACATTTTTAACCTGGAACATGGGAACACGGGAGATACATTTATTCGTTGTCAGTTTTAGTCTTGAGCAACAAATTTTTAACCTGGAACATGGGAACACGGGAGATACATTTATTCGTCGACAATTTTAGTCTTGCGCAACACATTTTTAACCTTTAACATGGGAACTCAGGGAGATACATTTATTCGTTGACAATTTTAGTCTTGCGCAACACATTTTTAACCTGGAACATGAGAACAGGGAAGATACATTTACTTGGTTGAGAGTTTTAATCTTGCGCAGCATCTTTTTTAACCTCGTAGTTGAGAACACTGGAGAAATATTTTCGTTTCTGAAGGAACAAGTTAATAGTCATTATTCAAAATAACATCACATTTTAGCAATGAAACAATATTAATCGTACTGAAATTTAAGAGCTTTGTCCTGGCAACAGTTATCGCTATCTCTAAATCCATGATATATGATGATGATATATGATGTATATAAAAATACTGCATATATATATATATATTTATATATATATATATATATAAACATTAATAAAAGAATATAATTGGACTTATTAAATTCCCGAAACAATACTATTTTTTTTCAGGTCTTTGAACGAATTTAAAGATTTAGGAATTTTTAACAATTCATCATCTAAATTGCCAATCTCTTTAATACCCGCATTGAATAAAAGAAGTCACGAGCAAATATTCTAAAACAAGTAACTGCTGCATTGTATATATGTTGGATTTTCCTCTTTAATCAGAATTCATTATTCAAAGTATGTTATCATTTAATCCTTTACAGACTGAGTAATAAAATCAATGTACGATTTCCTAATGACACCCAATGAATGCAGGTTAAAAACCATTGTTTCTGTTACAAATGAATCCACCCTTTCTACCACAATTTTCCCTGTGTTTTTAATAACTTCTGTGTTCTTATTTTATGTGTTTAACTTGTGTTCTTATTTTATGTGACTTTTATAATCATTAATAATTAATTAAAGAATTAATGTATATAAATAGAATCCAAATTTTGTGTAGGTTAAGATAAAACATCGTTATTTTATAAAATACACTTGAAGTCACGCAAGAAAGAAAGTAGTCAGTTAAAACTTAAAATAGATTGATGATACAAAAAAGGGTTTCATTGATAGAATATATTGAATGATTTAATTATTTTATTCATTCACATGTTATTTCTATGGAACTATCTATTCTACAATTATTCCTCCCAAATTTTAATGAATAATTTTGGTCAGAAAGCTTCTATTTAAATTTTAAGCACATTAATTTGAAAAGATTCAAGAATAGTTCTTTTCAGTAAGAATTAATATCGTAAGAAAAATTAAGCACTTTTTTACATAACGATTTATCGAAAAGTAATTTTAAAAAAATATAATTAAAACATTTTCACCGAGTAAGTATTTCCCTCATTTATAATTTCATAAGTTAAAAAAATTATTAACAACACTTTTGAATATAAGCAATGCAACTATGCTTTTTCCATTGTTTCAAAAAATCAAACATCAAGAATCATAGTTCTAAATCAAACATTTGCACATCAAAAAGATATGTCAATAAATATTTCATGTTTTTAGAAAAGTTAGGAATTAAATAATAGATTAATGTTTCGTAATTTCTGACTTTCCAGTAACTCTGAAACTGAAAATAACTAGCAATAATATAGTTTTACATCATAATTTGTAATAATTAAGGCACTCAGCATTTCAGAGAACAGAGTAATCACTACAGGATAATAAACAATATAAAGCATTTTTCCTTTACAGGTTACTGTATTAATTGTCATTGTGCAATAATTTGAAGAAAGACGGAGTTTCTTACACCCAATAAAACGCCCTAATGTGTCATATTCATTGACCTTGAACGCATTAGTTTTTAAATACATCATCACGTTCAATGATTGTTAGTTCATCTCAGGTAATGAACCACTCACAGATTCATTCACAGCTTTTACGTGTTCTTGAAGACAACATGCCTCTTAGAAATCTGTTCAAGTAATCTAAAATAATGTGTACAAACTGTTAAACATAATTTTAATCAATACTTCATCTTTTGTGTGAATGAAATCAATCATTTTGCTGCGCTAATTTTATAAGTAATCAAATTGAATTAAAGGTAAATATACTTTTGATGGTATTTCATTAGAATTATTGTTAAAAAGTGTATTGAAATTATAATTTGGTCTTGCAAAAAAATCAGCATACTATAACGTGTTTTATATAATTCAATAATCGTGATATAAAAGTATTTTTTGATGATTTTAAGATTTCAAAGTTACTTAGTATGTTTCAAGAATATACTATTGGTTAAAAGTACGTTGTATTGGTTAAAGTACTGAAAATGCTTTTCCTCTAAATTTATAACTAAGTAAGTAAAATTAAACATTATGTTAAAATCATTTTAATTTGGATCTATAATATAATCAATAAATGAACTAAAGATTTAAAAATATTTAAAGATTTAAAATTAACTTTTTTTAAATATAACAACTATTTTTTAATTTATCATATGCATGCAAGTATATATATATATATTTCTTTAAATCGAACTTTAATTTTTTAATATCCGCAACTCGAAAATTATTTTTTCCCTTTTCAAGTTAATTAGTATATTAAAAAAATTCATGTTTGAGTTTAATCGAAACTAAAATTTATTTAAAACTTTTCCTGTATATATTTTAGTCGTAAAACAAAAAAATCTTGTTGGCTGTTATTTAATCATCGAAATATTTAATAAATTTATTTTTAAAAATTATTTGTATTAATCATGCTTTAGTGATCATTTGAAACTAACAGCTATATTTGAAATAAAAATAAGTTAAAAACTTTTTTTTTTTGCATTAAATAAAACAGTTAAATAAGTTTCTTAAATAAAACAGCTGTGTGAAAGATTGAAAATTTAATAAAATTGTTTGAAATAAACTCAGAAGAAAACAATTTTCTAACTTTAACGATAACGATAATGCGATTGCAGAATAATTGTCTAAAGCAAAAAATTTCCTAAAAAAATTTTCGTAAATAATAATAACTTAGATTTTTCAATAAATATATCTTTATAATTGTTTCAGATCATTATTTTGATTTTTTTTTTATTGTATTTTCATAATATAACTTTTAACTTGCAAATAAGCATGTTTATTACCTCTGTATATAATTTTTCATTTATTTTACCTCTTTCACTCAAAATAAGTTAGAAAGAATTCATCCACTCTACAAGTCAAATACATTTTTTTTGAAAACTCTATAATTCGACATTTGAGTCTCCCTACAGTTTTTTTAAATAGGTTCTACTGAACCTTTTTTTTTTTTTTCATCTCTCTCTCAATAGATGGCGCCAGATAAAATTTAAAAAAAATATGAATAATAATATACATATATATTTCTTTTCTTTGCATTTTTAATATGCTTCAAAGTTTTTTTTTTTTTTTAATTTGTGTTTATTAGCATATTTAAAACTTTAGTCGTGTACATAAAGTTCGTCGTAAAACATTTAATCTTGTTGTCTGTTATTTAATCATCGAAATATTTAATAAATTTATTTATAAAATTATTTTTATTAAACACGCTGATTGATGTTTCTACAATCTCCATTTACAAATTTTGAAAATACATTAAAAACCTTTTTTTTGCTTTAAATAAAAGAGTTAAATAAAAGCTAAATTTAACAGTTGTGTGAAAGATTGAAAACTTAATAAATTGTTTGACGGAAATGTGGATGCAGAATATTATTAACTATTAACGATAACGATCTGCGATTGCAGAATATTATTAAATTAACGATAACGCTCTACGATTGCAGAATAGTATTTAGCATGTGTTTTCCTAAAACAATTTTCGTCTATGAAATTTTTAGATTTATCTTTAAATATTGCATTATAATGCACACAGATCATTCATTTTTTTGGAGTTCTTTTTTTTTTTTATTATTTTTCAATTCCTTCTATTAGCTCACACTCTCCCTATATATACCTTGTTCAAATTTTCAATCGTTCATAAAATATTTTTATTCATCCACTGAAGTTCAAATACTTTTTTTGAAATGTGCGTGGATGACACTCATGTTAATACAGTTTTTTAAAATATTAATTTAATATAAATTTTATTTTTTTTTGCATATATCTACCAATAGATGGCGCCAGATAAAATTAAAAAAAAAAAGAATGAAAATTATTTATAAAGGACTTTCTGCAATATAGTGAAAAAAATTAGGAATTGACTTTAAATTTTTTTTTTAATTACTTTATATTACTTGTTTCTATTTAGAGTGGTACACTTTTAGTTACTGTGTTCTGAGCAGAGTGCTACATTTTAACTTTATGTTATTTAGAATTAAAAAAAATCACATGTCGATGAAAATTCATGAAAATTGAGTATTTTTAATACATAAATGCTAAATTTAATATTACATTAAATTTAATACTACACTAAATTCAATAAATGCTAAATTTAATCTTACATAAATACTAAATTTAATTCAAAATGCTTGAAAATAAATAGAAAAAGGGTAAGTATCAACTTTAGAGATTCATCTATATATCTGATTTAATATAATAAATTATAAGTAAAATTATTTTTAAAAATATATAATGCATTTTTTAAATATATTCAATATTTATTTCAGTTGAATAACAGAAGGATTCAAACATTTGGTTCGTTTTCATACAAGAAAATGGGAATGATAGAAACAAAAAAGAAACTTTGGTTTTGGTGGTAATTATATTTCATTGAATTTTGATTTATTTAAATATTTTTAAAATGTGCTGTAAAATAATCATTATTACATTAAAGTTAACTGATATTAATTTGATATAACATTACAATGAATATTGAATTGCTAAAGACTATTTATGTCGATATTCTTACAATAAAATCTGTTCTGCAGATTATGCCTATCTTTATATATGTCGATAATCATTACAATAAAGTAAACACTTATTTGGTAATTATTTTAAGATGTAACTTGTTCTTTTTAGATGAATACCATAAAAACATGTTAACTAAATTTATGTCTAATTTAAAATTTTGCCTTAAATTTGTATATATATATATATATATATATGGAGTTTTGTGGGTATTTTATAATAAATTTAACTTATATGTGTTTATGTTCTCAGATGGACTATTTCAAATATATATATATGAATATGTTTGTTTAACTTAATGATATACTCTTGTAATGTGTTTTAAATAAATAAGCATAACCTAATAATTTAATAAACAATCAATTTAAGTAAATAGTTTAACGTAATTCAAAAATTAAATTTCTTTTCTGAAACTATGAGGTGCAACACTTTTTGTACATTTAAGGAAATAAATTTGGATTATTATAAAATTCACATCTACTGATAACTATTCTTTGCTTGCTAAGGAGCTCACTGTTTTAAATTTTAAAATATGAAAAGCGTTGATATACTATAAAAATATTCCTTTTGAAAATCATTTCACAACAATGTATCGTTGTGATTATATTATTTTTTATTTGTAAAAAAATCAAAAAAAAATTCTTAATAACCCAGAGGAATTATTTTTAAATGTGCATAAAACAATGTTTTTTTTGAAATTAGATTTTTTTTTTTTTATTGATTATCTTGGGCATTAAAAAGGCGTTTTAGTATAGCTTTAAGACAATTTTATTGACAAATAAAATAAATTTGAGTCAATAATCACAGTTAAAAATTAAAAATAAAAATAGTTTTCTAAAAATATTAATTTAACTAAATTTAAATTTAATTTTTAGTTAATTAGTTAATTTAGTTAATTTAATTTAACTTTTTTTAAATTTTCATAATTTGATTTATTAGAAATTTATAAAATAATTAATAATAATAATAATAACTAATGAATAATAATAATTAATGATAATAAATAACTAATGAATAATAATAATTAATAATAATAAATAACTAATGAATAATAATAATGAATAATAATTTAATGAATAATAATAATTAATAATTTATATTTAATGAATAATAATAATGAATAATTGAATTAACTATTTTATCCATTCAACAAAAACTAAATAACATGGTGTTCAGTAATGAAATAAGTAATAAAAAAATCTTTAAAGTAAAAATAATAATGAATAATAAGTAATAAATGTTCCTCTTAATGAATAATGGTAGATACATACAACTTAAATCTAAAAATGAATAGTTAAATAATTAATGAATAATATTTTAAAAAATATTAGCATCCAGTGTCATACCATTAGTTTAAAAAATGAATTTGAATTTGAATTAATAAAAAGTTTTTATTAACATTCAAAAAAAACTGAATAAGATATATATAAAGTGTCTATGGTGTTCGGTAATGAAATAAAAAGGGAGGTACAAGATACTTTTTCCAACGACTAATAAAAACGTTTCAGTCGCAAGCGCTGTCCCAAATCATAAATGTTCAGTTTTTATTTATTCTTCCAGGAAAAATTATTTTTCTTTCAATTTGTTGATGAACCATTTAATTCAATTTTTAGTATTTGATGTGATTTTTATTTTTACAGATCCACTTGTTAGAACATGGTTTATGGTCGAGAGTAACTATATGCCATTTGTGTGCAGTTTCCTTTATGTGCTGTTTGTCAAGAGGATAGGACCATCAATTATGAAAAATAGGAAGCCCTTTGATCTTCGCAGACTCATGATTGTATATAATTTCGCCATTGTATTTACATATACAATATCTATGATACTTGTAAGTGATAGAATTTGTGTATAAATATCTTAACACCATTAGTAATAGTTTTTTTTTCATTAATTGAAAAGTTAACATTTAATTGATGTATTTTTATCTACTTTATAACCATACTTCCTCTTACCCACTGGCAAGATCGCCCCCTGTGGCCTCTACAGGCTGTCAGTCGGAGTGGAAGTATATTTGACGCACCCTGCGCGTATCTGATTTTCGGGTTTCGGCTTTGAAGAGAAGTCCTTCCACGAGTCTATAATTATCTGTCTTTAAATGTGTTAAATATTGTATGTCTCTAATTATATGTGTGTAGTGTTCGTACGTGTGCACATAAAATTGAGAGTTCTCAAACCTAAAGTATCTCAACCCAGCCATACCCAGTTACAATCAGGTTGCCCAACCTGCACACTACGCATTAAAATAAACTATACATTAAATGATAAACTTACTAAGGGCACTTACATGCTGTTTTTCTGGAGAACAACACAATTTCTTTGTGATTTGCAGAAAATCTCTTAATATTAAAGACAATTAGCCAACTTTTCTAAAAATGTGCAATCTTTGATGATATTTACTTCATCTATATGAATCATAATGATGAGATTAATTTAAATATTTTGTTAGTTTTTTTGAGAATGATAAAAAGTAATCCGATCGTTCGGTAAATATTTAAATGCTGTGGTTATAAATGTTTTAAATTCTCACATTAATGTGTAAGAAGCTTTGAACTTTATGAAAAAGATTTAGCCATAATAAAAACGTCATATTCTAATGAACTAATATGTAGAAAAAAGCATTAATTTCTCATTCAGCATCAATGTTTGTTATTTCATGGTTTTAAGAAACCTCGGCCATTATTCAACGAAAATAAGTAGTTTAAAAGACAATTTTCAATCTAAAGTAATTTGCTAAATTTCAGTAACATCATTTCTATAATATTCTCAGCTAGTTTTTTATTTTAAAATTGCATATTTCAATTGTATTCAAAAATTTCCTCCAATCAATTCAATTGTTTTAGATAAATAGCAGGGAGATACAGAAAATTTAAATTTCATTTCATCATTATTATCATGATCTACATTTTTATTAATAAAAAATTATTTTAAATATTAAGTAAATTTCTATCTTTTTACAAGACAAATTGTATTGAATATTAAGAAATATATTAAAAGTTAAAATTAAAATGTAATTTTTTTTCAATATTTTTATCAATCTTAAAATTAAATGTTTTAAACATAAAAACTTTTTCTTTTCTTGAGTTCCAGCTTTTGCAAAACATTGTTTAATTACTCAGTAATTATAATATATTTTTGTTTTATTTAATTATTTTTTTACTGTTTGGAATAAATTATAATACTGAACTCATGATATATTTTAGTTACTGTCTCTCGTATTCAGGACAGATGCCATGCAAAAAATTTGTGAACCTACTAAAATTTCCCCAGACAATTACACATATTGGGTAAGTACTAGATGACTATAATTAAATACTTAGCTGTTAAAGGGAATATAGTTGTTCTAAGGGAATTTTTCAAGGAAAAATAGGGGGTTTGCCATATTTACGTTTTTATTGAATATTTTGGAGTTGTTGTGTGTGACTTATCATCAGTGTCCTGCAGTGCTGGTTGGCAATTCCATGAGTAATCTAATCATGAATGGAGGGAAACTGGGAAGCTTCTGTTGTGATGGAGACACCCGTGGGTAGAAGTCTGACTTGGCTCTGTGAAGCTCTTACAGTCATATGAGATCGGGACCTACATATTAAAGTGGATTCATTCATGGCACCGCCGAGACTCGAACTCGAAACTTGGGGCACCGAGCACCAGAGCTCTAGACACTCGGCCATTCAGGCCCATTTTGAATTTGATGCTCAATATGTCAACTTTTCTTTAATCATCAATGATTCTGTTCTGATGGTACCAAGTATCACATCCTATACTTGTGGTGACATTAATTATATTTTGTAAAGTAGTCCACGAATTACATTGTGTAGAGTAATTCAAGAATTACATTGTGTAGAGTAATCCAAGAATTCTGTTGAGTCGTCCAAGAATTGCATTCTGTAGAGTAGTCCAAAAATTGCATTCTGTAGAGTAGTCCAAAAAAATACATTGTGTAAGGTAGTCCAAGAATTGCATTCTGTAGTGTAATCCAAGAATTGCATTCTGTAATTGCATTCTCATTCTGTAGTCCAAGAATTGCATTATGTAGAGTAGGTATTTCTCAAATCAAGAGTTTTATCGTGCTCTTTTGCTAAAATAATTTAACTTTGGTTACAATGAACATTTCATGGGATGTATTATTTTGTATTATATAAATGTTGCATTTGCGCAATATAAACAACTATTATTTCTAAAAAAAAAAAATGGTACAATGAACAAGAATCTTATAATCTTCAATTAAACGTAATCTTTCAGTTCAATTCCTTAGTGTGTTCATTTCAAAACATTTTTTTCTTCTTTGGATCCAAGCAATAATTTTCAAACATTAAGATTTGGATACAGATTATCGGAATTGACTTTGAAGTAATGAATTTATTTGAATATTTATTTTATATTGGATCAGACTCTTTAAAAATAGGAAGTCTGACATTATTTTTTTCACTAAACGAAATTACATTGCTGTTCATGGAAAAAATTTAAATAATATATTTTCTTTATAGGCAGCTTCAGCAGCATGGGTTCTTTATGTGGTGAAATATGTTGAGTTTATTGACACGGTAAGTAATCCATCATTAGTAATTTATGAACAAAATAATTTAAATATTTTAAATAACCATTAAATATAAATAATTTAATTATGAATATCTCATTTATTTGAATATTAGAAAGCACTTGAATAAGAATGATCATAGAAAAGTATGCAATAAAATTTTAAATGATATTTTTGTATTGTTTTATTGGAATGTATTCAAAAGATAATTCATGCTTATTTATAAAAAAAATAAACTATGGTATATTTTATATCAGTAACATGTTAAATATTGTGGAGCAAAAATTCCAAACTTGGCTAACGAATTCGAGTTGAAATTTCCCCTGCCTACGTCAGAGATGGACTCTATATATCTGAACCAAATATGTATATATATAAAGCAGGTGGTTATCAAAATAATGGAAACACCCTAGAGTTATAAATAATCCTTTTTAATACGGCGTAGGGCCACTTTTGGATTCGCCAGGGAATCGAATCATACAAGTGCTGAATTTTATTTAAAGGAATATTGAATCATTCTTCATGGAGATATTGAGAAGGTTTCTGGGAGGGATGCCGGGTGGAGGATATCAATTCCGGATTGGTCGCTCTAAAATAGATCATAATGGTTCGATGACATCGAGGTCGGGTAACGTCTGAACTTCATCCTCGTGTTTATCAATCCATGATTGGACAGGTCCCTCTACATGAATTGGAACATTATCATCTGGATAAATTTTCTTTCCTGCAGGAAACAAAGTTTGCATCATAAGATGAATCTGGTCAACAAAAATTTCTCTATACTTCTCCCAGTGATCCTTCCTTTCAGGGTTACCATTGGGTCAGAAAACACCAAGACATGACTGCCCATACCATGATATCCATCTCCATGCTTGACATCTGGATGGAGATAGGTGTACACGATCATAAGCTTGTACAGCTATCCTCTAAATGTGAACCCATCTTGTTGTAGGGAAAAGTGTGGAAAATGATTCGTATGTCTTCCACTTATCAATCGACCAAGTTTTATGGCTGTGGCACCACTGCAGACGATGTTTGGCATTAACAGATGTGGCAAGTGGTTTGGGAATTGCTGCTCTGGCGTAAATATCCTGTTTATGAAGGTGTTTCCTAACTGTAATTATTGACATCTGAGAATCAAATACTGATTGAGCTCTGCAGTCACTTTGGCTGCAGTTGTTTTATTTTTTTTAGACATTACAATTCGCTTCAGTACTTGTGGATCTCTTTTATTCAGTTTCTTTATTCCCCTATATTGCTTTGTCGAGCTTGCCTTGCCGCGCTGTGTGTACGCTATCATGACTTTAAACATTCCAAAACATCTAAAAGCTGGGATGTTTCAGTCAATAGTTGTTTCAGCTAGTCGGGTTCCTATAATATGGCTGTTTGAAGTGTGTGAAATCTGACATTTTAAGCTTTTTGAAAAAATCCCAGACGTAAACAATTTCACTAAAATTACCTCATACCTACATAATATATAACTGTTTATATTTAAAAAATGGTAGATAAGATTACATTTAATGCTTACGAAGAGCATTCTTAATGTCAATTTTATTCACTGGGGTTTCTATCATTTTGATAACCACCAATCACTTCTACCCCCATATATATATATGCTATATGGTATTTCCTATTGTGCTTGCGGAACTGTGGAGAAAAGTTCAAGCATGAGGATTGTTCGTTCCCTTAGCGGTGACAAAATGCAAATTTAGAAGTACTGTGCAAAACTCACAGTACCAACTGTAAGTTCCTCTAGAGTTTCAATCTGCAAACAAAAATTTAGTACAAATTTATTAGTCCCAAAAAAATTTTTTTTTAAAGTAATTCTCTTTTTCCCACTATATTGGAAAGTCTCATTCAGGGTTTATCTGGCGCCATCTATTATGCAACATGCAACTCATAAAAAAAAATTTAGTACGTATTCCATTCTGAATTACGTGCTCAATCACCTGGCATTTTACAAAACAACAAATTTAATAAAAAGATATATTATTAAAAGGAGAAAAGACTTAATGTTTCTCAAACGTATTTACTACATTCTATTATATTTATGTATTAAAAATAAATACACAAATCCTTTGTACATAATTTTTAAAATTTACTGATTTCAATCGGAATTAATTGAAATAATTGAATTGCATTAAATTAATGGATCAATTAGAAAATAAATTAGGCTTTTTCAATAATATAGCAATCACAAAGTTACTGAATAAGTGAATTTGGAATTAACTTTGCTTTTGTGTGTTAATCACAATTATTATTCAAGATATACAAGTGCTTAAAGTAACATGAAGTTATATACATTTTTCCAGATATTTTTCGTTTTGAGGAAAAAAATTTCACCTGATTACCAACTTGCATGTTATTCATCACGCTGCTTTACCAGTTATTGCATGGGTTTTTATAAGAACAGAAACAAGTAAGTTCATTTTTAAAAGAGCATTAATAATAATTTTTTATACTACTATGTCCAAAAGTAAGACCAATTTTCAATTTAAAATTCCGGAGCTTATAAATTTCAATTTTTTTAGGTTGCTGGCACTGTTCTTGATATCTGTGTGAAATTTCACGTCAAAATATTCATTAGTGCTTGAGTTACGCTTGGTTTGTGAGATGCTAAAACTGATTCCGGCGATTTTGAAATATCTGAATTAATTGAGCAAACACTTGCAGTAAATTTCGTTTGCGGAAAACGTATAGAATGCTGCAGTAGGCAGTCGGTGTGCATTCCTATTTAGAAAAGAAATGTTTAAAAGTAGTATAAACTTTAAAAGAAGGCAGAGTACGAGTTGAAGACGAAAAACCTTCTGATCGACCATCAATCTCCAAAAAATTAGAAGTTTGGTGCTTGCAAACCATCAATATACAATTAGAGACCTTACTGATAAGGTTGGAATTTCAAAATTCCATTTTTAAAAGATATTTTGGACCTCAAACGCGTCAAATCTTGGTACCGAAAACCCTGATTGCGCCAACTCACACTGCATTGAATCTTCGTGACTTTTTCGCTAAAAATGAAACCCATATCGTTCCACCATCACGGTATTCACCTAATTTAGCATATTGCGAATTCTGGCTATTTCCTAAACTCAAAAGACCATTCCGGGGACAACGTTTTGAGTCGATTGAAGGGACATTTCAAAAATCGTCGGAATCAGTTTTTGCATCTCACAAAACCAAGCGTAACTCAAGCACTAATGAATATTTTGACATAAAATTTCACACAGATGTCAAGGACAGTGCCAACAACCTAAAAGAAAAAAAAAAATTAAAATACCATATGCCTGAGAAATTTAAATTGAAAACTGGACTTACTTTTTGGACACAATAGTATTATCGATAATGAGTAAAATTTATTACTTTTAAATTATTTTCTTTCGCAATATGGAAATTATTTTGGATTACTTTTCTTTTAGTTTTTGTTCTAAAGCACAGAATATCATTAAATGGCAAAATTTGACTGAAAAGATAATTCTTTTTCCATTCCTATAAAAACATCTATAATAAATAATTTTTAAAACACTAAATAAAATCTGCGCTTTTAAAAATCGGTGAATGATTGATCAATGAAATTTAAAGCTAAAAACATCCAGTTAAATTTAAAGTAACTAGTGTTTTTTTAAATAAAAGTAATTTTGAGACGCTATTGTTTTTAATCCATATTTCAAAATTGTAATATAATAATTCCTCTCTCTAATCAATTTAACCCCCATTTTATTACAAAACATTTGTTTTTCCACATTTATTTCTATTTGAATAATTTGCCTAAAATCTTTTCACATTTTGAATCAAAACTTTTACTTATTTTAATGGAGTTGAATAATGGAGACTTTTATAATGGAGTTGAGTAAGTATTCTTAAATAGAAACATCCCTTTCCCTGTATTAAATAAAATTTATTAAAAATTTGTTTTAGTATTGTTTTTAAAAAGTTACCAAGCTTCATGAATATTATTATACTGTATATTAATATTTATTTCTACGAATAGTTTTTTTTTGTATCTTTTATTTTCAATTTTAGGTGGTTTTCAGTTTTTCCAGCTGGTCTTAATTCTGTCATTCACATTATAATGTATACCTACTATGGTCTTGCAGCTATGGGTCCAGAAATGCAAAAAGTATCTGTGGTGGAAAGAGCATCTCACTAAGATTCAGATGGTAAGAAGTCAGTTGCTTGTGAAACGATTAGGATTATTTGCTTAATCATTAAAACACCATATGATTATTTAATTTTATATTACTAAAAAGTGAACACCAACCAAACCAACTACGCAATTATGGTGGAAAGTGTATCTTACAAAGATTCAAATGGTAAGAAGTCAGTTGCTTGTGAAACGATTAGGATTATTTGCTTAATCATTAAAACACCATATGATTATTTAATTTTATATTACTAAAAAGTGAACACCAACCAAACCAATTACGCAATTATGGTGGAAAGTGTATCTCACAAAGATTCAAATGGTAAGAAGTCAGTTGCTTGTGAAACGATTAGGATTATTTGCTTAATCAGTAAAAAGCCATATGATTATTGAATTATGATAATTACCATGTGTTTTTAACTATGCATTTGTATGATTTATTCATATATTTCCTATTTGAACAAAAAAATTTGTTTACAGAAAATTCAATTGCAAAAAAAATAGGTTGAGATTGATGGTCGAATAGAGGGCTCTTCGTCTTCAACGCGTTCTCAGTCTTCTTTGAACTGTTTATATCACTTTAAATATTTCTTTCCGATATACGAATGCTCACCGAATGCCTTCTGCAACATTCTATACGTTTTCGCAAACAAAATTTAATGCAAGTTTTTGCTCAATTAATTCAGACATTTCAAAAATCGGAATCAGTTTTAGCGTCTCACAAAGCCAAGCGTAACTCAAACACTAATGAATATGCTGGCGTTAAATTTCACACAGATGTCAAGGACAGTGCCAACAACGTAAAAAAGAAAAAAAAAACTGAAATTCCATAAGGCTAGGAAATTTAAATTGAAAAGTGGTTTTACTTTATGGGCACAGTAGTAGCAACTTTTGATCTCCTTTACTTTGAAATTCATTTTAAGCTATTAAGCACGTGAAAAGATAATAATAATTGAAATTAGGATTATTTTTTCATTTACTAATAGGAAATGTAAGTAGTTAAATAATATAAAATTATGAATGTTCAATAGAATTACTTCTTTTACGAAAGAGCATCTAATCTTACTTTTAATGGATGTAACTCTTGAAATTAGCTGATTGCACATTTAAACTTTACCAAAAGGAAATATAAAATAAAATTCATGATTATGATGCAAGTGATGTCTGGTTTTTAGTAGATAATTTTATAAAATTAAATAGATAACAAACATTGTTAGTCTTACTTTTTAGACGCAATAACAGAGGGATGAAAGCTCATCATCACTACATAAACATTATCTTCCTGATATTTCATAACATGGTTTTTGATGAAATTTTCAAAATTTGCCTGGTGAATGTAAACCGATAAACCATTTAATTGAGGCAATTTCACGTAAACAGGAATCATATTTGGTTTTGAAAAAACAATGATCTAAATCAAGTTTTGTCGATATACACTATCTGGAAGAAAGTGACGGGACACCCCTCGAAAAGTAGAAAAGTCGATAATACAGCTGACACATGTGCAATAATAGGTATCACGTGTCAGCCATATCCTATAAATACTTTGTGGAGTCGACTAGTGTTGTTTTTTGTCAAGAGGCCGCCACGGGAAGAGTTGTCTGAGTTCGAGAAAGGTGTGTTGGTTGGATTGCATCTTGCCAAGGTGTCAATTAGGAGATATCCCGTCTCCGTAACTGCTCAAAATCAACTGTAGTACGTGTTGTGTGTCGCTACAAGACTTAGGGACACTGTCAAAACAAACCCCGAAGTGGACGAACTACAGTTCTCACCAGCAGGGACCGGTGGGTGCTCGGCAGGGAGATTCGAAGTAACCGTCAAAACATCCATGGATAACATCGCTAATGAGTTTAGACAAGCCACAGGTGTGGCCATTTTGACCAAGACTCTTTGTATCGAGGCCCATAAGTTAGGTTACACTGGACGTTAGGCGGCCCATAAGCCTTTGATTACGAAAACCAACTAGAAAGCGCGCCTTCGATGGGCCAAAGACCACCGTACTTGGACTCTGGATGACTGGAAACGCGTTTTTGGGTGACGAGTCACGATTTAGCCTTTTCCTTTCTGATGGACGTGTTTGGGTATGGCGTTTACCAGGAGAACACCTTCTGCCCGAGTGTGTCGTCCCAACTGTAAAGTTTGGTGGAGGAGGATTGATGGTATGGGCCTGTTTCTCCTGGTATGGTGCTGGCCCACTGGCGAAGGTTGATGGTGCGATGAATGCCGATAGATACTGTGATATTCTCGACAATCATGTCCTTCCTACCTTGTGGGCAACCTACGGTATGGGTGATTGCTGGTATCAAGACGACAACGCAACATGCCTTGTTGCAATGAGGACTCTTGATTGGTATGTGAACAACAACGTTAAACGCATGGAGTGGCCGACGCAGAGCCCTGATCTTAACCCAATTGAACATCTCTGGGACGAATTGGACCGTCGGTTGAGGGCCTGCACCCCACTCCCCAAAAGCAACCCTGAACTATGGAACTTCCTGTTAAACATTTGGAAAGAAATTCCTCTTGCCACTATCCCTCTTGCCTGTGTCCCGTCACTTTCTTCCACATAGTGTATTTAATCTAACGCGTTGTAGTAGGGACTTAATATCAGGAAACAAATGTGTCTTTCAAATATTGTCCATACACTAGTAGTTTAGTCAGTAACGATTAGCTACCCATGGCTGTGAGTTATTATAGTAAAAATTTTTTTTTTTTTTTTTTTTGCTAATGTATTCTTCTTTTTGGATGTAGCTCCATGATGCGATAAGTACAACTGCCATTTAATATAGCAACCATTTGCACCAAACGATTTAAAAGCTATATCTGCGTTTTGGTCATTATGGTTTTTATCTTCAATCAGTTCTTGTGCATTTGTGATTTAATATTTAAAAAGTCTCGAATCAAACTGAAAGACCAAATTTATAAAATATTAATAAAAACTGAACACCAATCAAAACAATTACTTGATTATAAACACACCAATCCAAAGTCCTGAAAGCAGTATACACATATGATCTAACAATTGTCCAGAAACAAGACGTTTCTATAAACACCTCTTCACTTAGATTGCTCATTTTAACAAGACTACAAAACATCATAGAAATTGTAAATTTTTTATTAAAGGAAATATTGGAGAAATCGCTAAGTGCTAATAGATCATGATCCCATCTGATTTTGACTCAAATGGTCATGTGATCATCGTCATCAAGAATAATTATTCTAATATAAATAATAAGTTAATTAACTACAGGGGTATCAAAATAATAGAAACACCATAGATTTATAAAGAATACTTTAATTGTATGGTGTAGGACCGCCTTTGACATGCAATACAGCTTGGATTCGCCTAGGAATCGATTCATAAAATTGCTGAATAGTCTTTAGAGGAACATGGAGATATTGTGAAAGTTCTGGGAGAGATGCCAGTGGAGGATATCGATTTCGTAGTGAACGCTGTAAAATAGACCATAACGGTTCAATGATATTGGTGTCTGGGGACTGTGCGGGACAAGGTTGATGTTTAACTTCATCGTTGTGTTCATCAAACCATGATTGGACGAATCCGGCTGCGTGGATGGGTGCATTATCATCCTGGAAAATTCCATCTCCTGCAAGAAACAAGGTTTGCATCATAGGATGGACCTGGTCAGCTAAAATTTCTCTATACTTCTTCCCAGTGATCCTTCCTTTCAGGGTTACGATTGGTCAGCAGAAAAACCACGCCACGGCTGCCCATATCATGACAGATCTACTTCCATGCTTGACAGTTGGAAGGAGACAATCACGATCATACGCTTGTGGAGGTGTCCTCCAAACGTACACGCGTCTTGTTGTAGGGAAAAGTGTGAAAGACGATTCGTCAGACCATATTACTTTCTTCCACTTATCAATCGACCAGGTTTTGTAAGTGTGGCACCACTGTAGACGACGTTTGGCATTAACATCTGTTACAAGTGGCTTGGGAATTGCTGCTCTGGTGTAAATGTCCTGTTTATGAAGGTTCCTTCTAACTTTTATGATTGACACTGGAGAATCCAGAAGCTGATTGAGTTCTGCGGGCACTTTTGCTGCAGTTGTTCGCTTTGAGACATCGCAATCCACTTCAATACCCGTCGGTCTCTTTCAATGAGCTTCTCTTTCCGTCCACTCTTTTGCTTTGCCGAGCTTGTCATGGCACGTTGTATGCATGCTGTCATGACTTTAGACACCGTACCTCTAGGAACGCCTAAAAGTTGGGATGCTTCGGTTATCCTTACTCCAGTTAGACGGGATCCCACAATTAGGCCTCTTTGGATATCTGAAATGTGCGACATTTGAAGCGTTTGAAATAAATCCGACACTTACAGAACTTCAATAAAACTAACACATACTACCAGAATATATACATTTCTCTTTTTTTTTTTAAACTGGTAGCTATTATTATATTTTAATGCTTACGAAGCGCATTCAACAATGTCACTTTTATTCAGAGGTGTTTCCATTATTTTGTATGTATATTAATTATGTATATTATAATCCAATTTATATTTTTTTAGCATAATAACTTCTAACATAATATAATTTTCAGTGGCAGTTTGTCATCATCATCGTCTTTGTCATTGTGATTATACCTCTAAGTGGATGCCAAACAACTCAGCACGGCATTTATATAGAGATATTTTTTTTTGCCTTTGTGTTCTTGTCTCTGTTCTATAACTTTTACGTGAAAACATACAAGAAAAACCTTTGAAGAAGAAGAACGAGGGCAGTCCAAGAAAACTATAGTGTCAATGGAAAGCCCAAATCTTTGAATGATGATTGCTATCATAATGAGGAGGAGCTGAAAGGAAAGTCCAAAACTCTGAATGATGATTTTTATCTGAATGAGGAGGGAGCTCATACCTCCATATTTTTCTTTTAGTAAAGTAAAAAAGCGCTGAAACATCCATGTGAATATTTTTATTTTAAATAAACAAATTTAAAGGCTAAATTGTTTTTATTTCTGGTGTGAATCGATTTTTTTCTCATTTAAAATACGATGAATAAATTATAAAACTATAAGATGACAATTAATAATATACTATGTAATAAATATATGTAAACAAATAAATAAATAATAAATATACGCGATCTTTAACTTTTCTTTAAGCAAAATGAAACTTTATTAAGAAAACTGTAATTTTTTTCAATTCCTTCTATTAGCTCACACTCTCTCTATATATCTTGCTCAAATTTTCAATCGTTAATAAAATACTTTTTATTCCTCCACTCAAGTTCAAATACATTTTTTGAACTTGTAGTGGATGACACTTGATGTTAATATAGTTTTTCAAATATTAATTCAGTAATTAAATATGGTTAGATTTAAGTTGCATGTATCTATCAATAGATGGCACTAGATAAACTTAAAAAATTGAATGAAAATTATTTATAAAGGACTTTCTGCAATACAGTGAAAAAAAAAGTAGGAATTGACTTAAGAATTTTTTTTTTATATATTACTATTTGTGGATATTATTATTTTATTAGAATTTGTGGCGTTGTCGGTTATGCAGCTGGATTGTAATTGGGTGTGGTTGGGTTGAGACTTGAAACACAAGTTTGAGAACTCACTGCTTTATTTACACACTCAAAAACAATTAGAGACATGATATTTAACACATTTAAAGACAGATAATTATAGATTCATGGTAGGATTCCACTTCTATGTTGAAAATAAAGATATTCAGCTACACGCTGGATACACTAAACATACTTCATCTCCGGGTGAGAGTCTGTAGGCCAACTGTCCATTTCACGCGCCACAGGGGGCGCTCTCGCCAATGCGTAGGAGGAAGCCTGGTTATAAATTTCAATTTAACTAATTTATTAAAAAAAATTCTATTTATATTAGTGCTTTCTAACTAATTTGTATTAATGCTTTTTAACTACGAATTAAAATAATATTAAAATTTTTTTTTTTTTGAAATTTTTGACAATATGTGTGTCGCAAAAAATATTTGATGATCCCTTATTATAATAACGATCCCATTATTTGACTAGCATCAAAAGTCAAAAAAAAAAAAAAAAAATTAAACTTTATAAAAAGTTTACATTTTATAAAATAATTCTTCTTGTATTTATTTATAATTGATCACATGTATAGCAAATGATTGACAACTAGGACAATGCACAAATATTTAATTTGTTCTATATCGCTTAAATATAAAATGGATTCTGTATAAATAAAACAATTTTGAATGAAAAAAAAATAACTTTAAGCTTATAGAAAACTCACCATTAGAAGCGAATAACAGAAATTAAAAAAAAAAAAACAGTTATTTTATTATTTTAATAAAAATATTTCTAAAAAAAGTAAACATTATTTAACTCGAACGTATAAAAATTATTTATTACAAATACGCAAATGAAGGATAAGTTTTTGACTTGTACAGTTCTAAAAGTTTCTGTTTATTCTATTAATAGTATTTTACCGAAATTTTTAATTTTAATATTCTAAGAAGATGTTGCATAATTATATAAACGAACTTATTAAAACTTTTTTTGTAATATTTTTATTATGCAAAAAAAAAAAAAAAAAATTTGTAAAAATTGGATTTCTCTGAATTTTTTTAATTTCATGTTTTTCTTTGAATTTTTTTTAAATTTTTTTAATCTGCAATTCTAATTTATTTAGCCTTTAAATGTTTTTTTATTGAATTTTTTTTATTAATTTTGTGTGTATGTAAAAGTAATGAAAGCATATTATTCTTGAACAGAGTAGTCTAAAATGAAACTGCTATTTTATGATGAAAAATCACTTTTTTCCTTTCCCTTTTGGAGACTCATTTGATAAAAGAAAATAATAAATTCGGAGAAAAATTAAACTGTTTTATTTCATAGATTTTACGTTATACATACAAACACACAGAAACATTTAGATTTATGTACAAAGAGATTTTTAAATTATGTTATGCAGTTTTTGTTTTACAAATTCATTTTTAGAAGCAAATTCGCTTTTTACATATTAAATTCTTCTTTCCGAAAATTATAATTTTATTTACATGGAAATAATCCATTTATTATGCAAATTTATGAAAACTAATAAGCATGTGTACTTCTGAATATGCATGTGTGTTCATGTGCTGGTTAATTATACATAAAGATTTATGTTTAAATACGTGTGGAGTTATGCATCCTTAAATGTTTATCTATTTATATCATTATGTATAATTTTATCTTTACCACATGTGCATATTTACTATTTATATAAAAATATTAACAAATATATGAATATTTATTATCATGTATGAATGATTACAGATATACATCTATGTACTAACACATGTAGATATATAAATATGCATCTTTATATGTATATTTATATATTCAGATTCATATAAGGTCATGACGGTATATGAGTATTAAGATTATATGTTGAAGAATAAATGTAATGCCCACTGTATGTTAAAAAAGGATCATGTGTGTAATAATGTACATACGCACACAAATAAATAATATATATATATATATACAATTCTTTTACATAAAAAATTATATTTATATATTAGATTGCTATAAGTACAAATTTGCTGAAAAATCATATGATATTAAGTTTTTTTAAATATTTTAGCTGTAAGTATGTATGTTTGGAATTGTATGTGTATGTGTAGCAAAATGTATAGAATTTTTTTCCGTGAGTAACTGCGCACAGGATAACAAGAAAATTCAAAATTAATTGTTATTATAATCACATTTGAATGAAAGAATCCTTATTAAAATGAGAGAAAACTTTTTAAGCCACATTTATCTTGAAAGCAAATGAGCATATTTAATCAAAAATTAAACAGCAGTTGTATTCGTAATATGTAATCATGCACAATATACTTAAAACGTAAATATAATAATGCAAGTAAATAAACATCATATATATATATATATATATATATGAGAGAGAGATAGAGAGATATAGAGAGAGAGAGAGAGAGAGAGAGAGAGAGAGAGAGAGAGAGAGAGAGAGAGAGAGAGAAGAAGAGATTTTAAAAGAACTATTTTTATTTTATATTCTGATAATGGCTTTATAGTTATTATCATGGGTTATTAACCTTCCTTTTTCCGTGGACATCGATACTACTGTTGAAACTTAAAATAATAGACGGCTTTTCAGGATATTATTTACAAATGCATAAAATGAAATTAAAAGTAACTTAATTTCCACTGATGTAATAAAATAATTAATTGACATTATATATGTCAATAAAGGGATGCACTGGAAGTAGTACAGTCAATATATAATTGAAAGGGAAATGCACTCCACCATTTGATGAATTAAAGATTACTACTGATGAATTATTAATTAGTTTGCTAATCATGTTCTGTTGTTACTAATAATTGTTGGTACATGATAGTACTAAGGAGTAAATTATATTTTAGGTATGCTGAAGCAATTATGTGATATAAAAATATTTCTGATTTTTAAAGACCCTTTAATCATACTGATTACAAATACAAATATTTTTATTATCCCTAATTAATGATTATTTCATTATATAAAATAAAATTTTTATTTATTTTATTATTCTTTACATTTTTAAGTTTTAATGATCACTTTTAATGCTGCATTTTGGTTAAGTACAACTTAAACAAAGAAATCATTTTTTTCTCTCCCAAGTTCACTGATCCACTTAACAGTCCTATTAGTAAGCCTCAAAAGGGACTAGGCACTCTGACGAAGAATCATGTCTAGAATAGTAGTTCCCAAGTTTATTTGTCCTGTCACCCCTTTTTCAAAAATAAATAAGTAAATAAATAAACAATGATTCGTCTCTCTCCAAGATATCTACCTTCCCCAAGTGAAAAGAAGTATTACAAAGTATTTATTTAATTTATTAATTTATGTGTTTATATATCTACCTACATTTAAAAAAAATAAAGCGGTTATAAATAAGACGACCATGACACTTGAAATATAAAACTACTTATTAAAATCAAACATTGACATTAAGCTATGAAAAATAATAAGAAAATAAAAATTTATGAACAAAGTTAAAAATATTTCCAATAATAAGGAGGAACCTGGTGGGCTGTTATTATTGAATTAATCCTCAGCTTTATTTTTGTCATCAATATTCTGAAATTACGGCGATTCACTATTTTAAGTACTTTTTCCGTTAAAACAATTTGGAAAGAATTAAAAGCTAAAAACAATTATGTTTCCCTTTGAAGGAGGAGATGCAATTCAAAATTTTTGTATTATAGCTCATAATATAGAATTAACTGTAAGTATATACTTTTGAAACTACAATCGTTGATGCCCATTTTTAAATGGGCAACGAAATATTTTTCTAATTTTTTTTCCTTTTCTATTCTCTTTATGTTCCTTTCTATTTATATTAAACACCTCCATATTATTGTTTTACCTCCAAATGTTGATTATTCTATTTCACCCTATGAGACTGTATAGCCCACTTTGGAAACTATTGATCTAAAATATGCTAACAAAATTTTATTTTCGATGCATCTATGAAAATGGGATGGAGACGTAGCTTGAAAAAGGGAGATAATTGGATATATCCTTGATTGTTGAACCTTTTTTTATTGGTTGGACGTCATTTTGACATTTGAATTTCAGCTTCTATAACGTGTGTGTATGGTTGGGAAAAGTAATGCATTCTGAAAAAAAAATTTCAGTGATACTACTGTGCTCAAAAAGTAAAAACAATTATTTTTTTTTCAAAAACTCTTTATTTATTCTTCCAAATTTATTTCATCGCCATTAAAGTAATCCCGTCTGGACACAATGCACTTATGCCAACTTTTTTCCAATCCTCAGTGCATGCTAAAACGTCATCGGCAGAAATGGCCTTCAAAGCGCAGGGCGATTCACATTGAATCTCTTCAATCTACTCAAAACGGAGTCCCCCGAAGTGGTCTTTTGAGTTTAGGGAATAGCCAAAAGTCACACGGTGTGAATACGGTGATTGTGGAATGACATGGGTTTCATTTTTGGCGAAAATTCACGAAGAATCAATGCAGTGTGAGCTGCTGCATTCGGTGTTTTCGGTACCAATCGAGATTTGACGCGTTTGAGGTCCAAAATGGAATTGACCGATGCATTTGAAATTCCAACATCATCAGCAAGGTCTCAAATTGTAAATCGATGGCTTGCAAGCACCAAATCTTTAATTTTTGGACGTGAGCTTCGTCGATTGAGGTTGATGGTCGACCAGAGGGCTCATCATCTTCAACGCGTTCTCTGCTTTCTTTGAACTGTTTATACCACTTCTAAGCATTACTTTCCGATATAGGAATGCCTTCTGCAATTTTAATGCAAGTTCTTTGCTCAATCATTTCAGACATCTCAAAAATCGCCGGAATCAGTTTTAGCTTCTCACAAAGCCAAGCGTAATTCAAACACTAATGAATATTTTGACGTCAAATTTCACACAGATAAGGGCAGTGCCAACTACCTAAAAAAAAAAAAAATTGAAATTACATTAGCTCCGGGAATTTTAAATTGAAAATTGGTGTTACTTTTTGGACACTGTAGTAAATACGATATTTGCTTGCCTTCATTCAGAAAAAATTTAAACCAAAAATCTTCTAAGAATATAATTGCGAAATATTTCATTACAATGGTCTTCTAGTCTGTACATTTTTCAAAAGTGTGAATATAAAGCCCTTTTCCACAGAATCGAACATGATTCCATTAGCTTACTAGCTAGCTTTAATTATTTTTAAGAGGTGAGTAAGAATTTTACTTGGTTTCTATGTAAAATAATGTCAGTATATCATTTGTAAATTTGGTTTAGATATTTTATGTATTTAAAGCCAAATATGAATTTCACTTACAGAAACATATGGATTAGGAATAAAAATTTATTTCTAATTTAACCTGATTAGTGTTGCAAAATTTACATAGCTAGTGCATGTAATCGTGTATGTGCTTAGAACTCGTGTAAAATTTCTTTATGAGTATCGAATTTATTCTAATTTTGTAACTTAATACTGATATTTATTTTGAAAATGTCAGTTGCAAAATTTTGAAATTCTTTAACTTATAAGGACCCACCAGTATTTATTTTTATTTAATAATTTCTTTTTAAAACCAGTACAGAAATAAGGAAATCACTTTCGTTGGTACAGTCGCCAAAGCTCTAGAACAGGGTGGCCTTTGCATCATAACTCCGCGGGCAGCATAGAAATTTATGTATTCCCTTACTAGATTTAGACCCACTATAGACATTTTTTGGAGTGAAAAATGGAAACATAATTATTATTTTTGTGTTTACTGCTATTCGTACATGTAACTAATATAAGTATATTAATAAATAAAATGAATAATTTTAAATTTAATTTTTCAGTTAATAAATTGCACAGAATGTTATAAAAATGTTGGGTGTTGAAATAAATAAATGCCGTATAATAATGTGATTAAGTTAGTCTATTAGGAAACATAATTGAAAACAATTTCCAAATAGTAAAAATATCACTTAATGCAATCCACGTTGAGAAATAATACAAATTATATAAGGGAAAAGCTATAATGAACGTCATTTGAATAGTTTTTTATAGGCTACTCAAACCAGTTTCAAATATAAGTTGCAATTATTGCAGTTGTTTTTGTTGGTTTTAGAAACCAGTTTCCGTATGTTTCCTTCAGAAAACCGAGGATCTTTGAGCATTATCATAAATGATAATGAATCTAATTTCCTTCTGAAGAGCTCTGATAAATACTACGAAATCCTTGAGGTAAATACATGTTCAACATGAGTGGTTTTTTTAGTTCTCCCTGAATCTTAATGTTGGTGACAGTTTTAGAAGTTTCCTTAAATACGAAGAGCAAACCATCATAGTCTCACTTTTTTGCATATTGCTCTGGTTTTATCATCCGCTGAGGACTTCATGAGAGAAAAGTGAGAGAAGGAATTTCAATTTCTTTTTCAAGGTAATTTCAAATGCTTGTTTATTAAGTGGAATTATTATTATTATTATTATTAATTGAATATTATTATTATTTGAATATTTTATTCTTTATCAAAAATTGTACATAAAAATAAAATATATATAAAAATTATTATATATCAAAAATTGATAATTTGAGCAATTTATTTCTTATTTCTTATGTAAAAAATATTGAATATAAATATATTTTTATCTTTTAAAGAATAAATTATTATTATATTACTTATAAAAATATAAATGATAAAATATTATTATTAAAAATAAAATATTATTATATCTAATATTATTATTATCATTTGAATATTTTTTTATTCTTATCTGATATATCAAAATTGATAATTTGAGCAATTTGCTTATTGTTTATGTAAAAAATATTTAATATAAATATATTTTTTATCTTTTTAATGAATAAAAATGTCTAAATGAGATATTTTACATTTAATTCTTCAAAAAGATAAAAGTGAATATTTTATTCCTATCTGAAATAAAATTGAATTCAAATTCTTAAAAATACATATTTAACAATTTGAATTCAATTTTATTATAGAGATTACATTTTCAAATAAAAATTGTTCACAAATGAAATTATTATTTAAATATTTTATTCTTATCTGATATATCAAAAATAGATAATTTGTGCAATTTTTTTACATTTTTCTTATGTAAAAAGTACTGAATATAAATATATTTTTATCTTTTAAAGAATAAAAAATTTTTTGTCTAATGAGATATTTTACGTTTAAATAAATAGTTTAATAATTTTATTCAATTTTATTATCATATTTTACGTTTAAATAAATAGTTTAATAATTTTATTCAATTTTATTATAGAGATCACTTTTCAAATAAAAATAGTCCAGAAATAAATAAAAAATTATTTAACATTTATAACAATAATTTATGTTAATTAGTGAGAGAAGGAATTTCAATTTTTTTTTTTTCAAGGTAATTTGAAAGTTTTGTTTTTTATTGGGAATTATTATTATTATTATTTGTCCACAAATGAATAAAAAAAATATTTATTGAACATTTATAACAATAATATATGTTTATTACTCTAATAAGTATCTATATTTAACAATATAATAGGGATATATGTTTAATATTATTTTTTTTTTATTTGATGAAATATTTATTAATTAATATTTTTAAGAAAAACACTATTACTTAGCTTATATAAATTTAAGAAAAACTAATAATAAAATTCTAAAAACTTAACTCAGTTGCTAGATTAAATTAAGAATAATTATAATTTTACTAATGGTCTCAGTAGCAAAATAATCTGTCTTCAACAAATAAACGATCAAATAATATAAATATGATTTATTAAAGAATAATAAATTATATTTAAGTAATATATATAAGTAAATAAGTCAATAAACTCACAAATCATCTAAACATTAATATTATGTGTACATAATAATAATATGAATATTAACAATTAATATTCAATAATAGTGATAAGTTTGCTTCAATATTGTGCTAGCTTTCTGGCCTGTGGTGCCACAGGCTGCAGGTTAGAATCCTAACGATGACCTGGATGTTTGTTAGTGGTTCGGAATCCTCATTAAAATGTAGGTCCCAGTCTAATTAGCCTAAACTAAGCACAAAAATTACTGTAGAGCTAGAAATCAAATCTTCAATATTATGATATTTTATTTATACTATATACAAATTAAAAATGTTGTATTTTTGAATTAAAATTCTCATAATTTTTTATTATTTTTTACTAATAAAACAAAATAATAACAATAAATAAATAATCCCTATCAAGCAATTATTAGGAACAAAATTATTCTAGTAAATCCTTCGTTCGCCATATTTCTGAAAAATAAAAAACTTTTTAAACAATAAATTTAACACATTTTTAGATTCATAAAATAATGTTTCATTTGCTATAATACAAAAGGGTTTGTAGAATATATTTATTATATAAGCAAATGTATAAATTTTAAAAAATTGAGGTTTGAATATTACCTATTTTTTAAAATTTATGTATAAGTTTGACATTGTGAGCCTCAAACGTATTTTCAGAACTGAATTCAGTTGTTGCTAATGAATATAATGAAATGTATCACCTTCTCATCTTCCGACTGCAAAGAGACTATAATTAAATATATATATAATGTTGCTAGATTAAATTTCAAAGAAAAAATTATAATTTTACAAATATGTCTGACTATTAAAATAATCTGCGCTTACGAACAAACGATTATATAATATACATGAGATTTATTAAAAACATAATACGGCACATTTTATTAATAAATAAGTAAATAATTTAATAAAGTCTTAAAAATTTCTTTAAACATTAATATTATCTGTACATAAGTAATAATATGAATATTAACAATTAATATTCAGTAATAATAAGATTCCTGCAATATTATGATATTTTATTCATACTATACAAATTAAAAATATTCAATTTTTGTATTTAAACAAAAACAATTTGTGCAAACTATTATTTTTTATTAATAAAACAAAAAATATAATAATATTGAATAAATATTTAAAGTACAAGTAAAGTTTAAAGTATATATATATATATATATATATATATATGCATTTGTCATTGGACATGCAAGAAAATGGGAGTGATAGAAACAATAAAAGAAACTCTGGTTTCCGGTGGTAATTATATTTCATTGAATTTTATTTCTAAATTAAATATTTTTAAAGCGTGCGTAAAATAATCATTATTACATTAATGCATAACTGATATTAATTTGGTATAACATTACAATGAATATTCAATTGCTAGAAGAAGGACTATTTTTGTCGATATTCTTACAATAAAATCTGTATATCTGCAGATTATGTCTATCTATAAATTCTATATATCTGTCGATAATCATTACAATAAAGTAAACATTTATTGTGTAATTATTTTAAGATTTTGGTAAGTATTTATAATTATTTATTTGTTTCTTGCTCTTTTTAGATGAATACCATAAAAACATATAAGTTAAATTTATGTCTGATTTAACGTCTATATCTATCTATCTATATCTCTCTATATATATATATATAAATCTCTCTATATATATAAACAAGGGGGTGTTTGTGGGTGTTAAGGCAAATTAAACATAAATTTAACTTACATGTTTTGAATTTTTTTTAGTTTTTTTATGTTCTTTTATGTATTATATATATATATATTATATATATATATATATATATATATATATATATATATATATATATATATATATATATATATATATATATATATATACAGGGGTGGCCAACCAATATGGTGTCTTGCGGGACGCTTTGGAAATGCATCATAACTCCATGGGCCGCATATAAAATTAAAATATCTCCATATTAGATTTAGACCCACTATAGACTATTTTTGGAGTGAAAACTGAGACATAATGTGTTATTGTATTTGTGTTTTCTATTACTCTTACCTGTAAACATAAATAATATCATAAAGATACTAAACGCACATTGCAAAGGAATATATAACACTAAAAATGAAATATATAAAATTAAACGAAATAAAAAAATAAAATCATTAAAAAAAAAAATTTATTTTACTAGTGTGATATTTGTTTCTCCAGTTTTTCACTTAGCTTTTTCAAATCGATGCGCGGGCTTCATGAGTTAGAAGAATATAGTTAAATTATATTCTGCGAACTCATAACTGTTAACTCATAAATAAAACAGGATATCTGTTCATATATTCGCAAGAATATTGTTTTAA
Source organism: Caerostris extrusa (assembly GCA_021605095.1). Classification (NCBI taxonomy): domain Eukaryota; kingdom Metazoa; phylum Arthropoda; class Arachnida; order Araneae; family Araneidae; genus Caerostris; species Caerostris extrusa. The sequence goes on along the minus strand of BPLR01000447.1, from coordinate 153,997 downwards.
AATCAAAGTTAATTTTTTCCCATAATTTCAACAGTTCATTATTAAATATAAGGATGCACAATATATTTTTTATTACATTTGTTTTCAGCAATTTCGTCATTATAAAATAAATATATTTTGTAAAAGTGTGTGAAATCTCACTGGCCGGAAAAATGTTCAAGGCGGGCCCCGGCTGACCACCCCTGACATATATATATATATATATATATGTATAGAGAGAGAGAGATTTTTATATTATTATTATATATTTATATTATAGACATTTATATTATTTTAAATATTTATTGCACTTTTTTATTATTTTATTTATTTATTTCACTTTGTATCGTTTCTGACTTATATATCATGTCTTTTATAGTTCGCTGTTAAAATAACGGTTTTATATTAATCTTTTTATCTTTTTTTTGACATTCCAATAATATTGAATAAATTGTTGATGTTTAGTACACCATTAAAATGGCAGTTTATGCAAACAGATTTCTATATTCAATAACATTATTGCTAGTGTCAGTGGAGATCTTCTCTTAAAAAATAACAATATTTGCTTCCAACCATAAATTACGAAGCTTATTAAAGTGCCCAAAAAGTAAGACCAATATTTATTTTTTCAGAAACTCTTTATTTATTCTTCTAAATTTATTTCATCGCCTTCAAAGTAATCCCCTCCGGACACTTATGTCAACTTTTTTTCCAATCCTTAATGCATGCCTTCAAAGCGCGCGGCGATTCACATTGAATCTCTTCAATCGACTCAAAACGGTGTCCCCGGAGTGATCTTTTGAGTTTAGGTAATAGCCAGAAGTCGCACGGTGTGAATACGGTGATTGTGGAAAGATATGGGTTTCATTTTTGGCGAAAAAGTTACGAAGATTCAATGCAGTAAGAGCTAGCGCATTCGGTGTTTTCGGTACCAATCGAGATTTGATGCGAGATTTGATCGAAAATGAATGCCGATCCTTTAGAAATTCCAACATCATCAGCAAGGTCTCTAATTGTAAATCGATGGTTTGCAAGCACCAAATCTTTAATTATTTTTTTTGGACGTGAGCTTTGTCGGTTGAGGTTGATGGTCGACCAGAGCTCTTCGTCGTTTGCCTTCTTTGAACTGTTTATACCACTTCTACACATTTATTTCCGATATAGGAATGCTCACCAAATGCCTTCTGCAACATTCTATACGTTTCCGCAGACAAAATTTAATGCAAGTTCTTTGCTCAATTAATTCAAAAAAAATCGCCGCAATCAGTTTTAGCGTCTCACAATGTCAAGCGTAACTCAAACACTAATGGATATTTTGACGTCAAATTTCTCACAGAGTCAAGAACAGTGTCAGCAACCTAAAAAAGAAACAAAAAATTGAGATTCCTTAAGCCCCGGGAATTTTATATTGAAAATTAGTCTTACTTTTTGGACACAGAAGTATATTTACGAGGTAACACAAAAATGTTACACACAAAACACAAAAATGTTGAAATAAGTAAATGAATGAAATGTTGTTTGGGTAAACACAAAAATGTTAAATTTATTATATTGCGAATTAATTTTGGATTTTTTCTTTTCGTCTTTTGCAGATAAGTTTCTATAGCAACGATGTTTTATGATGAAGGCTTTTTGTGGTCAAATATTACATTATTGGAACACATGAAAGAAACTTTAGAATCTGGAGGTATCGATTTTTCTTCATTTTTAATTAATTTACGACACAGAATTTTAAAAAAAAATGCTTTCGCTTAATTAAAATTTTGTTCTCTATATAAACACCCTTTTATTCACCCTTTTATTCATTTTTTATAGAATATTAATATTCTGTGTTATTGCTCTTCAGTGTTATTGTATTAAGAAAATTGCAAAAAAATCATATTTTCCTTCTTTATCGTTATCATTAATTAGTTGATTGTGATTTTGAGAACATATATTTTTAAGTAGACTATTAATTTATATTAAATAAAAATCTAATTCAGAAAATTTGAAAACAAGTTATAGATTATTTTTTAATCTAATGTGATTTTATCTGATGATTAAATTCATTTTAAGTGAAGTTCAATGTATTATTATTCAATTTAACAATATAATACTTTTTTCATACATATTATTGAAAAATTAAGGAAAGACCGAAAGTCAATGATTTAAAACAATAAAGTTTAAAAACATTATCTTGCTATAATTTTCAAAAATTATCTGTAAGATGTTATTGTATTTATAAAAGATGATTATTTGCACCTATAAATGGAAAAATATATTTTGAAATTAATTATATAAAAGGAAATTTCTCTCAAATTGTAACTAAAATTTCTGAAATTCTTTCCCTTTAACTAAACGTTTGATTTTTATTATTTCAAAATATAATTATGGCTTTATACCTATTATTTGCTTAGTACAATCTGTAACATTTATAAAATGAAACAAATATTTTGAAATTATAATCATTAAAGGAAACTTTCTTTCGAATTATTAAGTTTCGATATAATTTCAAAAATGTTTTTATCTTTTTATTAATAATAGGATCACTTAAATATGTTTTTATCTTTTTATTAATAATATGATCACTTAAATATGTTTTTATCTTTTTATTAATAATATGATCCCTTAAATATGTTTTTCTCTTTTTATTAATAATATGATCCAAATATGTTTTTCTTTTTCATTAATATGTCCCTTTATGTTTTTCTTTTTCATTAATAATATGATCACTTAAATATGTTTTTATCTTTTCATTAATAATATGATCACTTAAATATGTTTTTATCTTTTTATTAATAATATGACCACTTAAATATGTTTTTATCTTTTTATTAATAATATGATTAATAATATGACCACTTAAATATGTTTTTCTCTTTTGTTATTAATAAATATGTTTTTCACTTTTTGTTAAATATGTTTTTTTTTTTTTTTTGTTAATAATATGACCACTTAAATATGTTTTTATCTTTTTATTAATAATTGAACTAAATATGACCACTTAAATATGTTTTTATCTTTTTATTAAAATATGACCACTTTTTTTTCTTTTTATTAATAATATGACCACTTAAATATGTTTTTCTCTTTTTATTAATAATATGACCACTTAAATATGTTTTTCTTTTTTATTAATAATATGATCACTTAAATATGTTTTTCTCTTTTATTAATAATATGACCACTTAAATATGTTTTTCTTTTTTTTAATAATATGACCACTTAAATATGTTTTTCTATTTAATATGACAAAATATGTTTTTATCTTTTTATTAATAATATTCACTTAAATTGTTTTTCTTTTTTAAAAATATGACCACAAATATGTTTTTCTCTTTTTATTAATAATAAATAAATATCTTTTTCTAAATATGTTTTTCTCTTTTTATTAATAATATGATCACTTTATGTTTTTTAAATTTAAAAAAACATTAAAATAATTGTAGCATTAAGTTAAATATGTTTTTCTGTTTTAAATAATATGTTTAGCTTTTTTATTAATAATATGATCACTTAAATATGTTTTTCTCTTTTATAAAAATGACCACTTAAATATGTTTTTCTCTTTTTAAATAAATGACAAAATTTTTTTCTCTTTTTATTAATAATATGACCACTTAAATATGTTTTTCTCTTTTATTAATAATGAATTAAATATGTTTTTCTCTTTTATAAAATATCATTATTTTTAATATAAAAATAAAAATAAAATTTGAATTGTTTTCTTAAAAAAAACAAGCAAAACGAAAAAATTCTGTTTAGTAAAATTTTGTAAAATTTAAAAAAAACATTAAAAAATAAATTAAATTAAAAAATAAATTAAAAATTAAAAAAAATTATTAAAAAAACAAATTTTAATAATAAAATATTATAATAAATTTTTAATAAAATTTTTTCAAATAAAAATAAAAATACAAATTTAATAAAAAAGTTTAATAATAAAAAATTAAATAAAAAACTAATAAATTAAAAAAAAAATAATTTAATTATAAAAAATATTTTAATAATAAAAATTATAATAAAAATAAATTAATTAAATTAAAAATAAATTTAAGACAAGTAATATAAAACAAATTTTTTAAAGTCAATTCCTTCTTTTTTTTTTCTCACTATATTGCAGGAAGTCCTTTATAAATAATTTTCATTCATTTTTTTAAGTTTATCTGGCGCCCTCTATTGGTAGATGCATGCAACTTAAATCTAAAAAAAAACTAAAATTAATTAATTAAATTTAATTAACGAATTAATATTTGAAAAACTGTATTAACATCCAGTGTCATCCCCTACAAGTTAAAAAAATGTATTTGAACTTGAATGGATGAATAAAAAGTGTTTTATGAACGATTGGAAATTTGAACAAGATATATATAGGGAGGGTGTGAGCTAATAGAAGGAATTGAAAAACGTTACTTTAACACAGAAAACGAATTATGGAAGAATCAACATGGGCCAAACGGATTTATTCATTTGCATTTACAATTTAATTTAAATTTATCATTGTTTTATTAATTTTATTATATAATTAAATAATATTTATTAGATTTTTATTTAGAACTCAATTTTTGAAAAATGAAATTGTAACAGTTCAAATTTTTCTTTGACTACTTTTGCTGACTTTGTCAAACTCCAGGAAGTTTATATAGATTAACGATGACATCTATAGATTGTAAAAGACGATATTCTATAGATTCAGCATTAGTCAGATAAACCTTAAAAGAGTTTTCTACACCGTACCTATGTAACCACATAGGTACGGTGTAGAAAATTCTTTAGGTACGGTACCTACATGAATTTAATTGAAAAAATATTCGATTTACTGATTGCCAGTATAGACACAACATGAAGTTCGTTTAAAATCCAGCATACCATGTTCTGCATTGAATACTTTATATATATATACATTTTCATACAACTTTATTTTGAATTACTAGGATCATATAATAAGTTCTATAAAAAGATTATTTTACAGATGAGTTCATGATTCTAATGATCATGAGTATATTAAGATATCAGCAAAATAATGATTTTCCTGATAGTCAATTGTATTTTGAACTAACTATTTACTAATGAGCATATTAAGGTATCAGCAGAATAATGATTTTCCTGATTATCAATTGCATTTTGAACTAACTATTTACTAACGAGTATATTAAGGTAATAATGGGCAGAATAATGATTTTCCTTATAGTCAATTGTATCCGTCTTTTTGAACTAACTATTTACTAAAATAAACATAAAAATATTTAGTTGAATCTAATAGATGGACAACCTTACTATAAAAAAAGTCTCATTCTTGCTTTTTTTTTTTTTTTTATAAATGCGAGTTAGATTAATTTTTTGAAACAAAATTTATTAACTTATGCTTAATTTTGAAGATGTATCTGAAAGTGAACTCTTTCTATAAAAAGAAAATTCTTTAAAAGGTCTTTCAAATTTTGTAGGCCCCCCTCCCGAATCTTAATAAGAATAGACTCTGCTGAAGATCTGACAGAATGCTAAAAGTGAATAAAAAAAATGAGCAAATGAAAACACTTATTTTTCTTGAATTTTAATTTGATATTATTTATATTATTGGATCATCCAGGAAGGTACAAAAAAAAATCGTATAAGTTTTTTGAGAATTTAATAAAATTTCTTACGGGTTAGCGTTAGTTATAATTAATAGCCTTATTGTGCATATAATTTAAGAAAAATATCACCCAAATCTATTTTTAAATTTATAAGATACGGTTTGTTTCATCTGCATCCCTCGTCCCTCATGTAGAATGCTAGGATTTTACTAAAATAAAAATTAAAAGTTAAAATTCTAAAAATAATTAATAAAGATTTATTAGTTCTGCGATGACTTTTAATAAAATTATTATTTATAAATTACTTTTTAATTACAGACGCTAATTAGCAAAGTCAATTTAACTTAAACTTAATTAATCAAGTTATTTCAAAGTTAATTAAACTTAAAAACATTTTCGAGAATAAATAAATGTTTTTTTGTAATAAATTATAAATGCATTTTATTAATTGTAATAAATTTTACGTGCAACACAAAGTATCACGCGAGGCTCAAACAAGTTATCAGCAAATAAATTTATAACACGATTTTGAAATCATCAAAGCAGTGATACATTTTTAAAACAAAAGATGAAGGGAAATTAAAAAAAAAGGAAAATGAATTTAAGAAATATTAAATTAAAAATTTATTAGTTTAAAGTATGAAATTTATTAGTAGTTTAAAATTTATTAAAATATTAATTTACAAATGGCTGGCAAGCAACAGTTTGGCAGCCATTTGACTTTTCATAGAGTCAATTATATTTTCCAATTTTTTTTAAAAATGTTAATAAAAATTTTAATTAAAACTTTTTGAAAATAAATAGTCCTTCAGTTATTTTAATTATTTTAAAAATATTAATATTAATTTCATATTTAATTATTGTATTTAATTTTATATGTTAATATAATTTCATATAATTTTAAATATGTTAATATAAATATATAAATTTTCAGTTTATTATTATTCAGTTTTTCTTGTCTAACTAAAATTTAAATAAAGATGTGTTAGAAGGCAGTGATTTAAAAATAAAGTTTGAAGAAATATCAGTGTAATAACATTTCATTTAATCATATACACAAATACACACATATACATGCAAATATATGCAAATATATATATATATATATATATACAGTAGAACCTCTGTATGTCGAATTCAAGGAGACGCTAAATAATTCGAGTTATAGAGTTTTCGACTTAGCGGATTTTGTAAGGAAATATTCGACTTGTAGAGGTTTAGAATTAGAGCTTATTTTGAGTTAGAGTGGTAAAATAAATCAATCGACAACAAAAGATTTGCTTCGCTAGAGTTCAAATGAATTCAATAGCAATAATAAGAATTATAAGAATAAGAATTATAATAAGAATATTCCATAGAATTTTTTATTCTATTTACTGTATACTCATACATTGTTTTCTAAGAAACTATGACGTGCATTGTCGGCAAATCCTTAAAGTCGGCAACTTATTTTTCTTCGAGCTATAGAAGTAATTAGTTTCAAATGATCGAGTTGTAAAGGTTGTAAAATCAAACATTGCTAATGTTCGAGATGCAGAAGTCCAAATTCTTTTTTTCGAGTTACGGAGGGAAAATAAATACCAAAAATGGCTTGTGAGGATTGACTAATTATTTCGACATATAAAGTATTGAAATTTTGAGTAATGGAGGTTTTGGGGCTTGAAGGAAAGGAACAAAATTTTTTTCGAGTTATGGAGGTTTTCGACTTATCGAGGATCGACTTAAAGAGTTTCTACTGTATAAGGGGAAAAAAAGGGTATATTTGGGGATGTATAAAGGGGTTATTTTGCACTCCACCCCACATTCCAATTGAAAATATCAGTCGAGATTATACATAATGTGACAGACACTTAGATTGAAAATTTAAAAAGTTATTTTAAGGAAAGTTTAAAAAGGAAGTTAAGTTAAAATTTTAAGTTATTAAAGGAAACAATTATTCATTAATAAAATTAATAAGTTATAAACTGTTACGTACTTAGGTAACGTTGTTTTAATTACTGAATGTTAACCTTCTTTGCAGACCCAATAGTAAGGAAATGGGCATTAGTGGAGAGCAACTATGTACCTTTTTTATTTAGTCTGCTGTACGTGGTTTTCGTCAAGAGTTTGGGACCTTCTTTAATGAGAAACAGGAAGCCCTTCAACCTGCGCAACGTAATGATCTTGTACAATTTCCTCCTGGTAACGACCTACCTTGCTTGCGTTCTATCAGTGAGTATAGTTGATACCTAATTTAATAATCGTTTCTAGAAATAAGTTCATGTAAATGTCCCATTTTATGAAGGGCAGCAATTAAGAGAGCGATTAAGGTATCTTTAAGTAATTGCCTTGAATACGTACAATCACGTTTACGTGTGAGAGAAAAGCTGTTTCAAAAAATAATCATTTCAAATGATATTTACTTGCATTGCAACATAAAAAAAGCACTATGGCTAGAAAAATTATTATTTATTTGAAAGTAAGTATGGGTTCTGTAATTTTTATGTTGCAACAAATAATTTGTTAATGATTCCAATTTTAAGAAAATGAGGTTTTTAGTTATCAGAGATTTAATGTTTTGCAAAATGTTTTCCAACGTATCTAGTAATTGTAAAAAAAAAATACCAATGATTAAAATTTATTATCATGTGTGAATAAGATGTTGTCCTGGTTAGAAACCGTGTCGTTTCTAAAAATGTAAAGTATAAGTTTAAAAATAAGAGTATAAGTCATTTTAAAAAAATTTTTCCTCAATCTCAAAGTTTAAATAATACGAGAAACCCTCATTTCAAATACTTTTATTTAAAATAAATGCTGATTTTCACGTGATTTTATTTAAGTGTGTTTTATAACTGGCAAGAAACATGTATTGTTAAATATAATGATTGACCAATGTCAAAATGCGTGCTCTGTAGATCATTTTGAATTGTCTGTCTTTCAAAATATAAACAGATTATTTCAACAGTCTTAAAAACAGCGTCTAAGGTTTAGTTATGCTCATAAAAGTTAATTTAACTATCACTTAACAGACTTCTTTGTCTGAATTTAATAGTGCTTCTTGTATTTGAACAAATGCTTCTTTATAAAATTCTAGAGTTATTAAATTTTATTACATTCCAGTCACTATTGAATTTGATAGTTCTTTTGGGAATTCTGCACTTTAGGAATCTTATTAGGATTATACAAGTCTGTTTTTCCTTCCCAAAACCACAGTATTTTGTAATCGCTAGTGAAAAAAATCACCAAATTAACAAGGGCCCTAAAGTGCAGAATTCCCGTTCTGGTAGTATTCTGACCAATTGCATTATAAATTTCTTGGGTTATAGAATATTAATATACTCCAATATGTATTCTTTCAGCAAAGTATTTTTTTCTCACATGATAAATTGAAATTCCTGAAAGGATTTCAGTTTTTATTTTTCTTTTACTTTTTATAATTAATTTTATCCAAAAATAATAATAATAAATAAAGTAATTTTTTAATACAAGATTGGAAACGTTGGAATCAATTTCGTTTTATTATTATTATTTTTATGATCAATATAACGATATTAAGCCCCCGATTCTCAACATTTGCCGCAAATGTTTCCATAAATATCCACAAAATCTGAAAACACCACCTCAGTCACCAGATTTAAATTCACTAAAATACATTTGAAAAGAAATGGAAAATACGACATAAAAAAACCAAACTAAAAGCAGTAACGATCGAAAAATGGAGGAATTCTGATGCAGAAACTTACAAAAAATGTTAGTAAATTTATACCCAAATGTTCATAAAGTTGTTAAGGAGGGCTGTAAGTAATAATTCCTGTTTAGTAATAATTGATCAAAATAGTTTATATCTAGTTTCTAATCTAGTTTCATAATGTAGTTTTTTCTTTTACATTGTATCACTGGAAGAGTTTTGACATTTCAATCCCAGGAGAGGCGAATATGTATTCTTTAACAAGTACATAATAACAATCCATCACTCAAATTTGACAGCAGATAAGTAGTGTTGTGGGTAGTTATATTAATTGCAATTAGTGTTTTGTACTAATAAGAACAACTTGTCACTCAAATAGCAGATATTCAGTGTCATGCATAATGGGATCTCATAAATTAGCGATTGTCTGCGTGACCTTCACAGGTCGAAACAATTACAGATGGATTATGGACTACATTATGAGCTGCTGCATCGTGATTGGTGATGGACCATGAGCAGAGAATGTTCATTTCAATAAGAAGGGAGGGAAACTGACCACCCCCATCTCTTTTGACGCATTTTCTTAAAGGGAGCTATTTGGAGAAATAAAAAGGCAGTTCTGCGACTAATCGACAAAGAGTGTTGTTTTTCATTTTTTTCACAGAGTGACAGAACAGGTAAGAGTTTTCCTCCCTGTTTCTAAACTGAGCCCCTTTGTGGTTTCTTGTATCACGTCGTTTGATAATTAAGGTCTGCTACAGACATGGTGAAATAGATTTGACGTAGATTCTAGAACTCTGCAAATCTCCGACCTTGGAGTGAAGTGATTAAATCGTGAACGTATGATCACATTTATAATTTTAATTTTCATTTCCTTGTATAATAACCCAAAGTTCTGTATTTATATATATATATATATAGTGCTTGTAAATAAAAATTAAAGTGTTCCCATGATCCTCAAAGTGGTCCTCTTCTTGAAGCCGTTATACATCTAGTACAGGCCAAGACGTTACAAAATTAATATTGATTTCTTTATACCGAGAACGGTTTTATTTTTTTTTCTGCATTTGCTAGAATTTTTCTACAGATATGAAAAGACTAACGAAAGGGTTTTCGTTATTGACTAAAATGTGATGGAAGTTTTAAATTAACTATAGAAACAGATACATTAAAAAAAAAAAGATTTCTCTACATTTCCATTAACATACATCTAGTTACTCAAATTATCTATAATTCATTAAAAAAATTATATAATTAATTATATTTTATACTCAAGTCTCATTAATTATATACGTGTTACTTTAAATAGTGTAATTAGATTATTTCTTAAAATATCTACATCATTAAATAATGGATCAAGTCGTTAATGTAAGTAATAAATAAATTGTTAATTACATACATTATCATGTTATTTTATTAAATAACATATAATTCTTTGAATTAACTTGACTGATAATGAAATAGTAAAATAAAATTAATAAAAAATTCTAAAAAAAAAAAAGTAAAAAATAGAAAAATATATATAAAATTGGAACAATATACATATAAAATTCTATAAAAATTCTAAAATTAATAGTAAATTCACTTTAGTACAAATACAAAATATAGTTTTATAACAAATCAGCACACCAAACATAATTGATAAACAAATAAAAACACAATAAAATTATTTTACAACAAAGATTAGTATAAAAAGGCAGTTTTTTTTATTTTATTAGAATCCCTGACTCTTTTAGTTGTTGTTTTCTTTTTCGTTTCTTGTTGACATTGTAATTTGCATAAATACTTTTAAATATCTTTCCGGGTCCGATATTTAATGCTGTTGTTTCTTCAATCGTAACTTTTTTTTTTTCATAGCGCCTTAGTTTGTTTACAATTTTTTATATGAATATTTTTTAGTTCAATACAGGAAAAAAAATACTTCATCATTTTCATTATAACAACAGCTAAAGATCTGGTATCACTTCTTCCTCTATCAACTTTCTTCTCCTGTCAAATCTCTTCCTCTCTTGAGGTTTTAACTTGCATAACATTCTTCTAAGATATTCCATAAGACTTCTAATGCTTCTTTTAACATTCTGTTTTTATTTTATGCTTTAACTAGCTATTATTTAATAAAACCGTTAGTTAAACAATAAATTCAAATGTATTTTATGTTTTGAAATTTATTTCCTATGTTATTTTATAAAGTGTCTAAGTATTTCATAAAGTGACAGATTTACCTTACATTAAAATAACAAATTTGTTTCCCTTAAAAGTAGAGCAAATAATTAAATCTTATTTTAGTAGCGCCATCTATATTTACATAGACAAAAGAATGTTTTTTTTTTTTTTTAACGTTTATAATAATTTTCTTCTTCATATGAATACTTTAATGTAATATTTTATATATTTAATCTTTTAAAAAATTTTTATGATCTTTTTTGAAGATATATTTATGATATATTTTTTTTTTTCTTGAACGAGAACAAAAGAAAAAAAAACCTAAATAGATTTCAGATTTGATTACAAAGCATTTTGAAAGAAAAAGACAGAATTTTTAAAGGATGGATAATTGCAGAAAAAGAAAAAAGTCTTAAAAAAAAAAGAGAAACTCTAGACATTTTTAATTTCATGAAAGTCAGTATAGACTAGAACTTTATAAATTTAATCTCAACAGAAAAAGAGTTAAATGATTAACATAGTCCAGTTAACAACATTGAGTAACCTCAGACAAAACATTCGAACTGAAATAACTATTAAACCATAAAAATGTCTTCATAAATAATTAACCATGCTATAAAATCATGCTCCTTTTTTTTCGGCATCGTTATTCACTAATTAACGCTCTAGACCAGAGATGGGCAGACTTTTTCGGTCGCGGGCCAAAAATTGGAAAAAAAAAAAAAGTTTGACGAACAAGATAAATTTTTCTAAAATTTGAAAAACAATATACAAGAATTACAATTTAAATATGTTAATGAATGAAATTTACGATTTCATTTTTAAAAGTTCCTTATATTGAGGTTCGAAGTGAGATGTACTGATTCCAAGGAACGAGGGGTACATGCTCATCTTTCAGTCTACTTCTGAAATAACTCATTCTTAGGTTCATAGTTGAAAACACTTGTTCACATATATAAGATGAAGCAAACATAGTACTGATTTTCTGGGCGTGAGATATTAAATTTGGGAAACTTACTTTCGATAATGATTTGTAAAACTCTAACTGTGGTATATCTTTGGCATAACTAACTTTGGCTCGGACTTGCAAATTAAAATTCTATCCGTGGGCGGAGTTTGCCCATCCCTGCTCTAGACTCTATGAGAAGGGCATTGTCTTTTACGAGGTAACTTCCTCTCATCTGTTCAATTAATAAGATAAGATTGAAAAAACTTCAATCAAGAAAATTCACAATGAGGCGCTTTTTGCACGAGTCCATAACCATCATACATTCTCCTCAGTTTTAAAAGTATTGTTGCAATAGAGGGTTTAAAAAAAAAAAGTTGTTTACTGGATGTTATTTTACATACATTTTTATAACCCATCACATACATTTATTATCTTAAATACCTACTATTACTAATTATTATGTTTTAAAAACCAGTAACATACTTTTATTTTACTTTCAACAAACATTTTTCTTAAGAACCACAGCACTTGCCGTGAAACCCTATATTGCATTCATTGCTTTTCTTTCTACTCAGCTGGCCCTGTAGCATAAATAGTTATTCCTTCAGCTGTGCCATCTATCGTGAATGACAGCATTCATAAAAAATAGGCAGCACATTTAATAGATTGTTAGTGGAATAAATTTTCAATTTTCATTTACAATTTGGCTTTATTAATATTTTTTTTAAAAAATGTAATAGTATAGAAAGAAGAATTTTTGAAAGTGCTTTTTAAAAGACGAAACAAAATTTTATATAAATGATGTTTTTTTTTTTGCTGCTTAGCAAATAATTTAATTCCACTATTTATCATATGATAAGAATTGCTTTTTGATAAAATATTATTTTCTATCATATTAAAATAATTTATAATTAAAAAACAATTTAGATGTTCAATATTAGACTGAATCTTATATTATGTGTTCTAATATGTCATTTTTGATTGCAGCTGGCTTATTTCTTTTTCACAACTGATGCTTATGAAAAAGTTTGTTACCCGTCTGAAGTAAGAAAAGGTCATTACACTTACTGGGTAAATATGTGCACATTAATGATTAGTAAAATAAGAGCAATACATTATGTATGTCATGTAATTATAATAAATTAGCAAATTAATTTCAAAATTTTTGTTTTCCTTTAACTCACTAAATATTTTTTTTTTTTTTTTTTTACATTCTTAATATAAATATTTAACCTAATCATTAATATAGATTATTTAGAAAATGTTTTCCATACTTTTAAAAAAGCAATTCTGAAAGTGGTGGTTGAGTTTAAATCAAAATGTTATGTTATATTTCTAATTGACAATAATACTAGGATTCAATATGCGAATGTTAATGTAAGTTTTTATCAGTGTGATTTAATAAATATGTTTAAATGACGGTATTCTTGTAAATATATTTTTTTCAATACTATGGGAGAATCAAATCTTCAAATCAAGAGTGATTATGTGAAGAACTATTCTATTTGTTTAGTGATAATTATGCTTTATCAATTGAAACATTATTTTTGTTTCTTTATATATATATATAGGCAGCATATGCTGGGTGGATTATATATTTGCTGAAGTATATAGAATTTTCTGATACAGTATGTATTGGTTTTTATTTGGTTATTAAATTTGAAAATTGAAACCACATGAAATTTTTGTGTTATTTATTAAATCTAATAGATACCTAAATATTTTATGTGTCTTCTATATTATAAATTGATCATATTTATTACCTCGTATTTAAAAATATTCGCTATGAAATTTTTTTTTTCTGTCCTTTGCTATTGTTAAAATAAAATTTGATGATCCTGTCTCAAAATTCAATTTGCTTTCATATATCACTGCTTTTCACGTTTCATTTAAGTAAAACATAAATATGCTTTATGTTCTAAAAGGACTTTTAGATGTAAATAATTCCACATTTTTGTGTCGTATGGCAGAAAATATGGAAAATTCCATCAGGTAGATTGACAGACAATTCCAGACTTTTACATATTTTACATATGTTTTCACGATTGCCATGGAGTTTTCTGTCTTTTAAAGTAGTGACTCCAATGGATACTACCAACAGAATCGAATCTAAGCTCTCCTGTACCCTTGTAATATATATGATCAATGAGCAACATGTAAAGTCTAAGAAACTAAATTATGTAAGAATTTATCACAATATTCATTCGATATATCCCTTGTTATATCGAATATTTCCCTTGGAAAATTTAACCATTATTTCATAATTTTGTCTATCGACATGCATGATATAAAGAGGTTCATTAACAGAAATAAAAAATGTATTTAAAATTTTTAAAAACAGGATTTTTGATGGTTAAAAACAATTTTTAACGTATATACAAATTTCAAGTTGGAATTTAAAATACAGGGGGATCAAAATTCATGCAAACCGTGTAAATATATTTTATTACCAATTTACTAAAAGGAATCAAACTAAAAACTTGAACTAAATTATTCTGAAAATGCATTCATAAAGGCATTATTCTGAACAAGTTAAAATGTCAAATTTCTAAAAATCGTAGAATTTATGTCCAAAATATACCATTTTTCTTCGTTGTACGCTCACGGCGCGTTTTCAACGAAGAAACTCCCTTTTTTGTTAACATAGCAACGCTTTTATTATTTTTTAAATCTTATTTTCAACTCTTGCATTGGGCTCATTAATGGAATAGAAATACATGTGTATAAAGATACTACACTTTGAAGAACGTAGAGCACTCTCATGAAATAAATGGGGATTTTCTATACTTCGCATTTGGCTGTGGACATTATGACACTAACTTTCGTCTGTAAAAAAACAGAAACTATTTCTTTTTCTATTCTATTAATGTCAACAAAAGACCTGAACCCCTGATTAAAAAAGAACCTGACAACTGCTTAAGCTATCAGGCTCTTGTAGATCTTGAACAGCATGAACATGGCAAGGATCAAGGCAAAGCTTCTTTTATGATACACACCACCAGGGCCGGATTTAGATGAAAAGAGGCCCTACACCTCTTACACTCCCTCCCATTGTTGTAAATTATATGATAATGCAATTGTGATATATTTCAATATGTTTATTATGTCAGGATTCATAACTATTTGAATGTAGACTTAAGGCAGGCTAACATCATTTTTTAATGTTGGGAGCGTTTTCAATCTCTCGAAGTCGGAATACCAATAGAAAATTCGTTGCCGTTGTCCTATTCACGGACTTATGATAAGGTCTAAGTTCATTTACAGGATAACAGAAACAGTTTATGGTAAACGGATAATTTCTAAAGAATTCTTTCTAATTTCTAATTAATTACTAAGTCTTTTAAAAGCTTAAATAATTTTTCTGTAAAAGTGCGCTGTGAAATAATGATCGATACAAATTCAGTTTGATAGGAAAAATTTATCTTGTCTTGCACCAAAAAACGTTAAAAAATATTTAAAGCTATCTGCAATCGAAATTTCAATGAGATATTATTGTTAACACTATGGGGATGCCATTTTGTGCAATTAACGTCTCTTTGTATTTCGCAATTTTGAAAGCTTGGATTGCTATGAATTTTAAATTTTGTCAGAAAAATATATAAATGTAAACCAACCCAATAGTGTTAATGCAATTGGATTTTAGAACTAATGTCACTGGCATAATATAAAATTCATACTTAAGAAATTAATTTCCAATATATTTAATTTTAAAACATTTTTTTTTGAATATATAATATCGATTTATTAATTAATTTTCAATATTAATAGTTTTTGTATATTAACTTATTGTTATTTAGATACGTATTCCCTTTCTCATAAATTTTTCTTATTATGCATTAATACGTTTCTGTATAACTATGATATATATTAATAGCTTTAAAATATTGCAAAAAAAAAAAATTTGTTTCTTATCTTATTAAAGGGATTCGTGTGATTAATTATTTTTATTAAAATAAAAATATTTCATATTAAATACACAGTTGAAATAATTCAAAATATAATTTTCAAATATTTTTTAATGTTTTTATCATTTAATAAAAGAAATTATTTTTTTTCCATAAAAAAAAAAGATAGAAGTAAAGCTTTTATTACCATTTTTCTTTTTCAGGTATTCTTTATTTTAAGAAAGAAAACTCATTTGATAACTAATTTGCATGTAATTCATCACGCCCTTTTGCCAATTATTGGTTGGTTTTTATTCAGATCAGAACGAAGTAAGTTTTTTATTGTTTATTTATAAATTGATTATTTTTGCAATTTTATACGCATTTTGACGATTTTAAACAGAGTAATTCGCTGAAAACAGTAAAAGTCACAATTTAGAAATAGAGTTATACAGTACATATAAATAATAATAAAATTATTAAACCATTAAAAAAATTAAACTATCTAAATTAATTTTTATTTATATATATAAAAAAAAAATTGTATATGTGTGTGTTTATGGTCTAGCATAGCTTAAAACCTGTCACAACTATGATTTTACTTAGCGTTAATTTTATTTTTCTTAACATTCTTAGCCTTTCTTCCTAGAATTTATTAATTTTCTCCAAATATTGTCCATAAATTATTTTTTAATTTAATAATTTACATTTTTATTATTATATTCTTCCGTCACCAGATGGCGCCACTTTCAAACACTGACCATTGTCATTGATTAATGATTATAATAACGTGTGACAGTATACATATATACGTGTATATATATATATTGGAACGATTTGTATAAGAATGATTGTTTTATTTATCCAATTTATATTATTAAAATGAGATTTTTTAAAAACCAGAATTTTTATTTCTGCTCAGATGTGTTTCATAATAAAATTTTCTTTCTGTAACCAGTCTACGTCCCGATATATTTGCTGGTTACTTATATTTTTTAGTTAACATTACGTTTTCTTAATTTGTAATTGTGAAAATGCAAGTAATTCGTAAAAAGCATAATAAATGTTTCCGAAATTAATCTCTCAAAATTATTTCAAATGATTTTCTAGGAAGTGATACTTTTCAAAATACACTCATGTCCATAAATTAAGGATAATTCAGAATCACACAGAAATTGAACTCTAAAATAAAAATTTCACCTGTCGAATTATCACACACATCTTGAAGAAAATATGCAAACTACCGGAAACCACCAGATGGCGCGGATAGTACGTCACAATGACGAGTGTAAGAGAGGGGTATATAAGGAATGGTGGCAAAGAAGTAAAATTGTTCACAAGCGCTTTAAAAGCCTTTCAGTGCAATAACCGCATAGTTATATCACAAAGGAAGCATTTGGATGATTTTTTACGTGGTAGAATTATCGGACGACTGGAATGTGGACGTACCCAGCTGGAAGTATCCGAGAAACTTGGAATCGCCCAGAGTGTCATCTCAGGCTTTGGCAACGATTCCAAGATGATGGTAATGTGAGTAGATGTTACAGCACAGGTCGCCCCCGAGTTACAACGCCGAATGAGGACCGGTATTTAGCAGTTACTGAAAAAAGAAACAGACGGAGCACAGCATCAGACCTGTCTCGTCAGCTCTCTTCAGCTACCGGTACGACGGTTTCAAATCAAACCGTGTACAGACGCTTAGGGCACATTGGTCTATATGCTCGTAGGCCTGTCAGATGTGTTCCACTTACCGCAACTCACTGACGCCTGCGATTAACCTGGAGTAGAGAGCATGCATTGTGGACACAGCAACAGTGGTCTGGTGTGATGTTTTCCGACGAGTCCAGGTTTAGTTTGCAGTCTGATTCTCGCCGGATTTTCATATGGAGAGCGCCAGGTACCCGTTACCACCAAGAGGACACCATTGAACGACACCGTTACGGTGGTGCAGGATGGCTCGTTTGGGGAGGAATTATACTTGCTTCCAGAACTGGCTTGCATGTTCAGAGTGTAACGATGGCAGGCCACATCTATCGGGATGTCATTCTGGAACAACATGTACGTTTGTTTCGGGGCGCCATGGGTGCTGAATTTCTGTTTATGGATGACAACGCCCGTCCTCACCGTGCAAACATTGTAGACGAATGCCTTCAATTGGGGATATCACCCGTATGGATTGGCCAGCATACTCACCGGGCTTGAATCCAATAGTGCATGTGTGGGATAGGCTTGGCCGACGAATTGCAGCCTGTCAACCCCCTCCCACCTGTCAACCGGAACTTCGGAGGGCATTGCTTGATGAGTGGTGTAATATTCCCCAAGATCTGATTGATAATTTGATACTCAGCATGCCTAGGCGTTGTAAGGCCTGTATTGCATCGTCCGGGAGACATACTCCATATTAACCATCATACCAACCATGTTATACTGTTTTTAGTAAATAGGTTCTTTTTTGAAATTTGCTCCAGGGGTAAAAATCGCAATTTTTATTAATTATGTCAAACATATAGCATCTTTTTTTGCTCTTTACCTTTTGTTTAATAAATAGACTTTACAAATAAGTCAAATTTGTTTTGCTTGTCTCTTTCTTTGCCTGAACTTCATTATCCTTAATTATGGACATGAGTGTAGTTTTTTGATGTACAACTGTGGAATCCATTTTTACAACATGAGAAAAGCCAGCCAGCATCAGGCTAAAAAGTTTACAAATTTCAACATTATAATATTTTTCTATCTTCAGTCATGGTGGATTGTTTTTTAAAAAATAAAAATGCAATCATTTTGCAGAATAAAGATTAATTAATATTTTTTAAATAAAAAATATTCATAAGATTTTCACAGATAAAATAATATCTATGCAATTTTTCCAGGTGGATTTCAGTTCGTACCTGGTGTGACAAATGCCATCGTTCATATCGTTATGTATACATATTATGGTCTGGCAGCAATAGGACCAGAAGTTCAAAAACACTTATGGTGGAAAGAACATCTCACGAAGTTCCAAATGGTATGCTGATTTTTTTTTCAATTAGTAAATATTTGTATTTTCTAGAATAAAAAACGTGTCTAGGTATGTGTTAAGTTCTAGCAAAACCTAAAATCTATAGAATTTAGTAATCCAATTATATTTCTATGGATATATCATTACATTTATCAGTATGCGAAGCAACGAACCTTGAATAAGAATTTTTTTTTTTTAATTAAACCATATTAAGACTATATTTTTTAATTGTTAAACCATCTGATGATAGCTAATGAAATTAAACAATGCATCTAATAAAAAAAAATATAAAATTTAAACTAATAAAATTATAAGTAAAAAAAAAAAAAGATTTAAACTAATAAAATTAAAAAATGTATCCTAACCCATGCTCGGTCTTTTAAAGATAATATTACGCTTTAAATCTTCTAAAATGATAAAAATGTTGAGTTTATGTGAGCATATTTTTTTATTTTCTTTTATTATCTTTGCATTTTTTTGCAGATACTTTTCTTATACTTTTAACTTTTCTTATACTTTTATACTTTTTAACCAATGGGGAAAATGTATAATTTTACAAATTAAATCTTTAAATACAATTATACATACTTTTTATGAAATTATACATACTTTAAATCGGACATCATCGGGACGTATCTTAAATGACTTTCTGTTAGCTAGGTTCTACTTCGCGGCAAACATAAAATACTATTAAATCTTTATAAATCACATTGCAATTGTCGCATATGTATCCTTGCGCATGCTATCATTGTAATTTTAATGCGTAATGTTAACGAGATAATTCATTAAATGCGTATGAATTTAATTTGTCTGGTCTCCTGCTAAAGCAAAAAAAAAAAAAAAAAAAAAAAAAAAAAAATTACTTATTTCATTTCAATTTAGTCTTTTTTATGTGCACTGTGATGTGGTGTGGTGTAATAGTAGTAATCTTTTTTATGTCTAATTTTTTGAGTTAAAATAGTAAGATTTATATTTGTAATAAATTATTTATTACTTAATCTAGAGATTTGCGAAATGTGTTTAATTATCATACTAAAAAAAATGGCGGAGGCCCGACTCGTGGCTTAGTGGCAACATTAGGGCGGAGGTTCATTCCACTGGCGGCTTTGCTGTAAAAAACGAGGAGATTCGTACTGTTTCAAAAACCGAGGATACTCGATGGCTTTTGTGATTTTCAGCATCTTGCCTTGTTAGACGGAATACCTGGTGGGAAATTTCCGGATTTTCTTCCATACGATAAGCAAATGCGGGTAGTTCCCTTTAAAAATCCTCCCGCGAGGTACTGCCCTTCTTCTTCAGCATCAGTCAGACTTCTACTTGCGGATGCTCCATTACAACACAAATTGCCCCTCCGTTTTCCATGAGAACACACGGGTTCTTGGACTGGGTCTAGTTGCTGCTGTCTACCAAGTGGAATAAGTAAAAACAAATAATATAAAAAAAATATCCAATTCCTACTATTTTTTTCACTATATTGCAGAAAGTCCTTAACAAATAAAATTGAAATTTTGCTCTTACATCTGGTGCCATCTATTGGTAGATACATACAACTTAAATCTAGAAAAAAACCTAAAATTAATTAATAAAATTTAATTAATGAATTAATATTTGAGAAAACTGTATTAACATCAAGTATCATCCACTACAAGTTTCTAAAAATGATTTGGAGGATTCTGATGATGAATGATTTTGATGATTATGGAATGATTTTGATGATTTTTTTAAAAATGAGTGGGTGAATAAAAAGTATTTTATTAACGATCGAAAATTGGAACAAGATATATATAGGGAGAGCGTGAACTAATAGCAGGAATTGAAAAAATAACTCAATATTTAAATGCAATATCTAAATATTAAAATTTTGTATTAACTTCTATTACTATTCACAATCAAAACTGAAAAACTATAATTTTTTTTTTATTTATTTATTTTTTTGTTTCCATTTATAAAGCAGTCCAATAGTTTTCTCATATTGTCTTTATTTCAAAATGATTTACTTCACATTATTATTTAAATATAGAATAATTTACCTCATTATTATGATTAACGTTTCCGATGGTATTGAACACTTAGTTAAAAATTATATTATATTATTATTTGTTTTCTTTATTGAAGATTGTTGTACTAATTAAGGTTTTGTATTTCATTTCAGCTGCAATTTATTGCAATAATATTCTTCGTTTTGGTAGTTCTGCCTGTCTCTGGTTGCAAAAGCAACTAGGCATGGGATCTACATCGATATATTTATGGCTGTGGTATTTTTGGGCTTGTTTATGAATTTCTACACTAAAACATACAAGAAATCCCCCACAAAATTGATAAGCACTGAACATACAAATGGACATGTTAAAACTAAGCCTGTTAAAGCGGAATAAAAAACGAAGCCAAAAATGTTACTTATAATACGTTATTGACTAACGTAAAATTAAATTTCTAATTATTTTATAATTTTATTTAATTTCATGTGTTTTTATAGTTCAGTATTTCCTTCTTTATTTCCTTTCACAATAAGGTGATTAAAATGTTTTGTATTATGTTTATGCATTCCAACACCTGTTTGGAGCTTGTAAAAAGACTTTTGTAATTTAAATTGCTTATTTTAACTAAATTACTTCGAAATTAAATTTATTATTTTCGTATCAATTAATTTGTTTATTCTTTGTTGTGAAGTTATATGAATTTTTCACCTTTTTTTTTGTATTTTATGAATAAAATATTTTTGTATTATGTTTTTGTTTATTTGCTTCAATCTAAGAAACCAAAAAATTAATTGCATTAATTTAATTTTTAATTAGTGCTTTATTAATTAGTTAAAAATATTCAATTATATGAAACTTCTAGATCGAAATTATTTTCATTTTTAATAAATAATTTGATTTCAGTCAACTAATTTGTAAATTTTTATCACCAAGTACTTGAAGTTTGCTAAAAAGATTTATAATTAGCATTGACAATATGAAATACCTATTTTATCAAAGGAAAGAAGTTAAATTACGTATGAAAATAAAAAGTATATCAATATTTCATGTTATCATCAAATTGAGGAAAGTTATTAAATGCATATAAATTATTTATTTTATTCTTTGTTGTGAAGTTATATTAAATTTTACTTTTTGTATTTTTGAATAAAATGCTTTTTATATCATGCTCCTGTTTATTTGCTTTAATCCAAGAAACCAAAACATTAATTACATTAATTTAGTTTTTAATTGGTGCACTTCTTCGTGAGCTCTTTTTATTAATTAGTTAAAATATTCAATTATATGAAAACCCTTGATCAAAATTATTTTCCTTTTAATAAATAATTTCATTTGAGTCAACTAAATTGTCACGAAGTACTTTAAGTTTGCTAAAAGGCTTATAATTAGTAACAGTATGAAGTATCTATTTTTGCTAAAGGAAAGCACTCGTTAAACAATGTATGGGAATAAAAAGAATATTGATATTTCATGTTATCATCAAATTGGGGGGAAGTTATTAATTTTTTTCTATGTTGTAAGATATTTAAACCGATTAAAGTAGTTTCATATGCAAAATGTTTCTAAGAACATAATAATTTGACTTTAATTCTCCATTAAAATTAATTTTAACGAGATATATATGTATATATGCAGATGATTGTCAAATGAAACAATAAAAATGGGGCGAGATTGCTATTAAAGGACAATTTGAGAGAAAAATTCAAACTGTGATACAAAACACAAAATTTGATATTGGCCTATCTGAATGACAACACATTTAGTCATGTAATTCTTTTATAAATTTTAATACTATTATCATTGAATATGTATGGCAAATTAATGTTTATCTTAAAGGAAATATTTTTAAATGGACATCCTTTTTTGATTCGTGCAAGAAGATAAATTGGTTGTTTTAAACAATTAACTTTAATAATTGGCGTTTTAAGTCTTTTAAATTTATTTCAGCTAAATTATTTCAAAAACTCAACATGTTTATTAATTTCATATGAATTATATTTTTTTTTATTCTTTGTTGTAAAGTTATATTAAATTTTAGTTCATTTTAGTTATTAAGTTTAAGTTTTTAAGTTATATTAAATTTTACTTTTATTTTTATTAATTTCATATTTTTTGAAACTCCACATACTTCATATCCGAATAATATCACAACTCATAGATGATAATAGTTAAATAAACTGAAGCAATTAGAAAAGATTTTTAATATTCATAAAATTATATTAGATTTGAACATAATATACGTAACATAATTATAATTATATTTTATAATTATTAATATCCAGCAAAAAGATTAAAAAAATAATCATAAACTAAAAAAGCAATAAAGAATAAATAAGCAAAATATTTCCAACTTGATTAGCAAGTATCCACTAGCTATATTTGAAGCTAATGCTATTTTTAAATATGCTGAATGTGAAATTAATTATTTATTGAATTACAATGCTCAATTAAATAGTTTGGTGGGTTTCGTAAAGGTCCTTGACTACATGACACCCATCGAATTTTATTTGGAAGTGCTGGAAAGGCAACTTTTGTCAAGCCAATTGTAATTTAAATGAAGCATTTTATTATAATTATACATATAATTTAAATAAATAAAATTATAAGAAAGAGCTAAATATAAATAAGCAATAAATAAAAGAAATTAAAATGAAAACTAAAAAATTAAATAGTTATAAGTAAAAATAATATGAGAGACAGATAGCCACCATTATGTGAGTAATAATGGTACTTCAGAAAAAGGGCATTACAGAACGGCAAAAACAAGATATTAGGAATGGCCCTAATGCCTTTTCTATTTGTCGACAAGGAAATGACATAATTAGGGAGGGTTTTTAAAATAATATTGCCAGTAAGAAAGTAAGTAATATTGCCAGTAAGAATTATAGAATTTTTAGAAATTTTAAAAATAAATTATAGGATGCTTGGGAGATGAAACGAGTTTCTAATGTTATGATTTCTGAAGTAGCAAAGAGAGTTGGTTATCATTTGAAAAATTTTGTTATCATGTCTTTTAAAAGATTTCCAAGTTAGATTTTGCTACAGAGCCCCAACTTGTATAGGTTGGGGGCCATGTAATACATGTATATGAGCTGTTTATTACATACAGAAAGGTAAGATATTATTGGATAAAAAGTGTGAATAGAAGTATTGATTTCATTATAAAGATTTTTGATATGAAGAAAATACGTTAGGGTTTTATCAAGTATTCCCCGAGGTATTTAACTTGGTTAGACACATCGGTGAATACTTGATAAATTAGAGTATTGATTTGATTAGATCGTATAATATATATCATTTATATTAGTGTTATAGATATTTATCAAATGCTTCATTTATTTTATTGTGAAACAGGAGAATTTTTATAAAAAAATAATCAGTAGATCAAATATAATAAATTTATCAATTATTATTTATTATATTTATTTTATTTATATTTATTTATTTGTTTAAATTAGTGTTAAATTCATTATTGGTTTGTTATATTTATTTAAAATAGTAATAATATTAATTTATGTCGATGATGAAAATCATATGATTGTTAAATACCGAAATGTTTGCAATCCTGATCTGTACCAGAGAGAAAAGAGATGAGGAGAGAATTGAAGAGCATCTCGTAGAGGAGATTCTCCTCCTCCGAAAAGATATTGATCGTGCGCTGTAAGACAGAAAATGAAGTATTGCGCAAGTACCCTGTACTCTTTGCGCAAGCGTAGGGTATTAGAAACAGAGAAAGTTCTTAAATATTTCAAAATACAAATTTAAGTAAAAAGCTTAAAAATGCATTTTAAAAAAGGTAAACTAAGTGCATTTAACATTTCAATTTTTTAATCAATTTTTCGTTACGTATTTTGCTAATTATGAATTTTGATTTATACAGATGTGTTCTAGAGTGTTGTAAGCGCCGCTGGTGTAGTGGTATCATGCAAGATTCCCATTCTTGCGACTCGGGTTCGATTCCCGGGCGGCGCAAAATTTTCGTAATTTTTAATAAAAAAATATTTTTATATTGTTGGAATACAAAAAATATACATATATATTTACAAATTAACGATATAAATTTTGAAAATAATAAAT
The DNA here is from genome assembly GCA_021605095.1 of Caerostris extrusa. NCBI lineage: Eukaryota > Metazoa > Arthropoda > Arachnida > Araneae > Araneidae > Caerostris > Caerostris extrusa. The sequence continues at coordinate 128,746 of BPLR01000447.1, read as the reverse complement.
TTGCATCTTAAAACTACATGATGATTTAAAAATATCAAGACAGATCTCTCTCTGACAATAGACCGAAGAAAAAAATATGGAGAACTTTAAGAGGACAGGAACAGTGCAAAAATGAATGTTATTTTATTGCTGAATTAGAGAGAGAAAATGTCCCATTTCTAATGATATATAAATACACCCATTTAATGATGTGTCACAAATTGACCAAATAAACGGAAGTTTACATATGTATACCTTGAACCACTTCACAGCTGATGCTGCATTTGACAATAAAAGCTTCTGTTCACTTAGTATGGCTATTTGGAGTCAGTTCCAGCGTACAAAAGACCAACGGAGATGAATATTAAATAATTACACACATATTTTTAAATAATACACAAATATTTACACACATATATAAAACATATTTTTAGAGAATTGCCACATACGGAATTGGTGTAAAAATGTGTGCATGGGAAAACCCAGAATCAGCTGAGTCTATAAATAGTATCATCTATACTCATGTGTCTAAAACTTTATTTTTGTTTCTAAAACAACTTAGATTTGGTGTTTATAATATTGTTTTTTGCTTAAAATCAGGATATATAGTTAAATGTAAAATGTTGGTCAAATTAGGGATAATCCAGTTTTCAACTGCCTCATAACATGGATCGTGAAACACATTGAGAGAAAAACCGTAAAAAATGTAAAGCTGAAATTTATTAAGTGTCTTTAAATACCTGAGTTTCAGAATTCAAATGAAAAGATTTCATGAATCTTTACATTCACGTTTCATTCATTTTGGGAAAATTATTAATTTAACGTCGTCAAAAATACATAGGAAGAAAATGCGATTGGAAAGTAAACCGAAATGGGTAATTTAATAAACTAAATAGAATGGGAGTTAATAGGAAACTGACTGTATTTCAATTTTTCTTTGTTATTAGAACATTTCTGTGACTATTGCAAGTAGTGATATTCTTGTAATATCATGACTAACTGCTGCTTTATGGATAGGCAATGGATTTTTAAAATTTTTATTTTATTCCCAATGGTTACTGAACCTGATTTATGTTTTTGTAATATAATGACTAAATTATATTTAATAACTTCAGAAATGATATGGACTATTAAGCAATTAATTGCAAGTCCAATTCACTGCTATAATTTTATTTTCAAAATTTGAAATGATTGAGATTTCATTGATTTGAATCATTATGACAGACTAACTAGAATTTATCTTTATTCATTACATTTCCATGAAAATCTAATTGATGTGTTAAATTGAAATTTCGTAACTGGGATTTAGATTATTTTACTTGAAATATGAATTAATATGAATGAATTGAATATGAATATGATGCTTAGCTCAAGTTATTTAGTCATGCAGTTCTTTAGTCTATTTTATGTAAGTGTTTCTTTCACAATATCAACATCCTATCATTAAATCACACAGGTTTCCAAAAAGTAAAAAAAAAAAAAAAAAAAAAAAAACAATCAGTGAAATTATCCATTAGACTTGAATAAAATTTGAAAAAAAAACATTTATCAAACAGTGCAACACTAATCTGGAAAAAACAAACAAACATAGACACATATCAAGAAACACAGTGACTGACTTCTATGTGTGATGAATTTCAATGTGGAATTTAATAACCTTTTTATACACATGAATAACAGATATCATTCATGCTCAAAACAATGTTGTCTCTTAATTAAGTAGGTAGACATTTTTATTACTATGTAAAGCATTTAAGACCTTGAAAAAAAAAGGAATCTGAAGTTGCCAGAGATAGGGTTTCCTCTAAAAATAGGTCAGCTGGTGAAGATTAGCTTTATCAAGAATTGCATACCCTCAAGATATTATAAACCTTGTTATTTCTACTCGCTAGATGACTGAGTCCAAATTACCTACAGCGTATTTTTCAGCTTCCTTTAATTATTATTATTATTTTTTTTTGCTGTTTTGTGTTGTATTTTTTTTTTTGTTTTCGTTCATAAATTTCACACTAACCATAATTGTTAAATGCATTTTAATTCAAGATGTGTGAACAAAATATCTCGATAATGTATCGCAAATGGTATACTTGGCGTTTCAAAGTAGAATACCCCACAGAAACAGAATTTAAGTAGTGGTTAGAAAAGAACAAAAACAGTAAGACGCCCGTTACTGTAAGAGTTTTTAAGTGATTTTCAAAAATTATTCCATACATAGCAAAAATCCAAACTATTAAAACATAATGATTTTATAAAATATAAAATTGTGTGATTGTTAAAATGAGTATTAACATTACGTGATTTTTTTTATAAATAACGGAAGCTTATACATAGAGAAAATCGTTAACCGAGAGTAAAATAATGCATGTTGCATATCTCGCTGTCAGGGAACTAACCTTGAATATTTTTAAAAGACTACAAAATGTATTTTTATTATAGCAAAACTGCTAAACAATTGTCAATAAGATTTGATGTGCCTTTTACGTGATTCGAAATGGAATGGGTTATCAAGAAAAGCTTGTAGTGACCGAGCTCAATAAACCACAATTTTCCATTATAATTAAAAACACAGACAACAAAATTACACAAATTTTAATAGTAGTTGTTTTAATAGTTCAATATTTTTTATTTAATCAAACAAGATGCTATAGATGCAATTTTTTTGATAGCGTTATTGTTTTATTGGAAACTTAAACGTTAGCTTGTTTGATGTCGTAAAAGTATCGGGAATATAGCAGAATTTCGAAGTGATAATTGTCCTTCTATGATGATAGAAAAAGTAGCTTTTAGAAACTGACTTAAAATGTTTTTCACCAATTTTCATCACAGGATGTGTTTGTAATTTTTTGGTTTATGTGATAATTATGCTGTCAATGTTTTACCATCATATTTAGAATTTTTAAAGAAGTTATATCATATTTTTACGCAATTGAAACCGACAACATAATTTCAATTTTGTTAAAGAAGCAGCTAATAACTATACTCACTCTATAAAAATAATTAGTAAATTTCATTTTGGGCATCTTCCTTTATAGGAATAATAACAGGCATTGAGCAGTTCAAAAGTGTGTGTGGGAGGAGGGGATAGATTGTTGGGATTATTTTTGCTGATTTTTAATTGCGCTGGCATAAGAAAAATTTGGTAAGGTATTAAGGCTGATAAAAATATTTTTAAGATTTATCGAATTTGGGGTTAAAAAAGATTTCAGTTTGAGGATTTGGGGCAACTTCTCCATGCTGTCGGCTTGCCCACAATTTATAGTTGGGCTTTTCTATTTGGTTTGAATCAGGCAATATTTGATAATGTTCATTTTTTAATCTTAAGTAGCTAGAGTTTGATAAACAATTGTGCGAACGGTATGGAGCTTGATTGCATCTAAAACATCAAGTCTGGCGGTTCGTCGATTAAATTTTTTTTACCTTTACCCTGAGATATAGAATCTATTAATTTGGATGATTTGGAGATTTTCTTTGTTACATTGAACGGAAATTTGCTAGATAGAGAATGGAAATTTGATTTTCAAATTAGTAAGCTGAGTTACTTTGATGTTGGTAAAGTTCTTACGGAGCCTGTGATGTTTCAGTGTCAGTAATGGTAATATTACTGAGTAAGCATTTGATTACCGCTTTTAGAAGGCATTTATTTTTAAAAGTAAGGTTGAACAATTCATAACCAAAAGTATCAAGGAAATTTATGAAATTGCTATTTTCGGAAGAGTCTTGGGGGGGAAATTTTAGATGTACTCCATATCGAACGATTTTAATATCATTGAATTTTTCATTTATATGGTTTAATTTCTCATTTAATTAGGGTTTTTGTCTAATTAGGATAGCAGGAATTTTAGATGTAGAGATTTTATCTTTGTGATCGATATTATCAGTAATAATTTCATTTTCAAGGTTTTTAAATTTGTTTTCTAAAGTGAGGTTAGTATTTTATTTCTTCTTTTTTATGGGGGGCGGGGAAGCGTTGAGGTACTTTTTGTGACTAATTATTTGGGAGGAAATAGGTAATCATTTTCATTATAGCTTAATGGTCTTTTACATTATTTTAGTTAGTATCAGCAAGGTCAGAGTTTGAAAGTTTGTGAAATGGATAGTACAATTGATAAATGGGCAAGCACGAAAAATTATTACCTGTTTTTCTACTTTTGATATGTCCAGCTTCATGACGGTAATGTTGTAGAAAACTGTTTCAGGGTCAACTATTTCCAGAGGTGGTTCACAGTGGCTTTATATTTTTCATCATTTACTACTACGCTGGTAACATCGGTTTATTTAGACCATCATCATTTTGAAGTTCAAGGCAGTGATTGATCATTGTCTAATAGTTGTCTAGAGAAATGGATGAATTGTTCTGAAAAGGGCATATCTGTCTCTTAGAGTGTCATACATTGCTTCAAATTTGGTCCATTACTTTTATATTTGATCTTCAACCTTGATTACACTTCTTGATTGGTCTATTTTTTTTCCTCATGCAAGACATTTCTACAGTGCAACGCATTCTCGTTCTATAGCCACACTGGAGTAGTATACTTACCAAATAAAATCATATTTATAAAATCGTATGAAACCAAATGAGACAATTTGAAATTGTAGAATTTTGATGAAATGAAGAAGAAAGTTGTCTTGAGAAAATTGAAATTAATGTGTCTGCAATAGTATACAATAGTATAAAATGAATGCATCAATTATCTTTTTTTAGCAACATAAATTTTCTTTCTCGCCTATGAATTACGTATGACCACAATATTCAACTGAAGCAGAAAATTGATTAAAATACATATTTATGTTAGGGAACGTAATTACATTATCATTCTTAAATATTTGTAAAAGGATTGTAATTTCATAAAAATAAATTATGAGATTAATGTTAAAGAAACATACCTAATCATAAATAAATATCCGTCTTTAACTAAATTTGTAATTTTAAAATCTTCAGGGATAATAAAGTCTAAAATATTTCTAAAATAATTTAAACTATTTTCCAGGAAATTGTGTTTTTCTAATGTTGTTATTAATTCATTTAAATACTAGATTTGAAAATCATAAAAAATCAACAGTGCATATAATATTTGCTTTTGCAGGAAAACAACTCATTTCCATAATGTTCAACATTTTAATCCTGAATGTGCGTGAATTTTAATCCAGAAAAGTTTCAAGTCTCATTTTTAAGAATTTAATCTACTAATGAAAAAATTATATTTGAGAAGAGAAAAAATATAGAAAACGTAAAATAAAGTTCACCGGGAGGACATCATGAAAGTTCATTTATAAAAAAAGTATTCCAAAATCCCAATACAAACATATTTTAGTTTTCTTTGCAATATTTGTGATTGCGCAAATATTAATGCTTTCTTCAATAATAGCGATAATGAAATTCACTCTTCAATGTACAATTAAAATTGTTTACTTTTACGAAGTTCTGATATACGATACTAAATTGAAATTTAAGAGGTATACATTTTTATGTTATTTGGCAAGAAGAATATTCATATTAATAATATGAAGATTTTTTTATTCCCAATATTATTTACTAATATATGTTTAGCAACTGGGTATAATAGAAGAATACTAAAAATTGTAATATCAAATTTGAAAATTATTTTTGTCAGTGCAGCTCACAAATTTGTTGCGTAACAAGGACAAACAACTACAATGGAATTCAAAGTCAATTAAAGCAAATGTATGTATTACAGGAGAACGTATACAAATTCACATTATACAAATTCGTTATACAAATAGTGCCACAAACCCAAACCACATCATGAATTGTAATTCTGTTCACGTGCCGCCTATTACTCCATTTTTCTGCCGTATTGCTGTCTTTAAGGACAAGAAGCATTATTGTTGAACATTTATACAAAATTTATTCTTAAGTTGAGGTGGATATTGAGTTAAACAAATATAAAGAATAAACCAAATAAAGAAAACAAAATCAACTAAAATAGCTATTCGAAATTAAGTGAAGAGTAGAGAAATTGGTGCTGTAATTGACAGGTATCGAACTGGTAAGCCTAAAGTGTCAGAAAGGATTGAAGAAACCTTAAGAGAACTCTTGCTCGAATCTCCCAGAAATCATAGAGAAGATTATCCATCCAAATTGAAATTTTACGTAAGAAATGTTACACATGGTGAAGAAGCTTAAATTTTATGCGTATGAAATACATGAAATGAAAAAAAAAAAACTGATGACATTAAGTGGTTAAACTACTGCTATTGATGACAAAAATGTCACACACAATTACAGATAATTTCTAGAATTTTAACGTGTGGGGCGATTCCACTTGCAGAATAGGGACTGGAATATACGCACCTGAATTTACATATACATATTACAATATTATCTCATATCTTTCCATTCAATTTCTAAAAGGATATTAATAAAGTCATGGATACTTTTTAGTCAATACTATCCTTAGTATGGATACTTTTAGTCAATACTATTAAAGGTAGTATGAATACTTTTAGTTAATACTATCCTTAGTATGGATACTTTTAGCCAATACTATACTTTTAGTTTATACTATCAACTTTTAGGTCATACGATGCAATTACTTGTCTAGTAATTTTGTTTCAGTATCTTGTCAAACATGCACAGGAAGAGTGAGAATTTCCTAATAAATATTTCAAAAAATCTTTTAATTTTTTTTTAAAAGAGTTAAATTATTTTGTTTTTAAATTAGGTATTCAAACTCTTGACTTGTTGCCCGATTGCAACACCTTCAATTAGAGTAGAAATTCAAGCCCAATAGGATAGATATTGTATTCTCTACTAAAAGACGATGAGAAATATAAAATCATATACTAACATTTATATTTAACTATTCGACAGCTTGATATGAGTTTTATAGTTCTTGGCAAATACAACCCACTCATGTGAAACAGATATTATCTTGAGCAATATAATACAATCCTGCTTTGCTTTTAAAAGATTTCCCAGACCTTTAATTAAAATTTTTTATTAACCTTGAGTTTGTACATTTTCTCGCAATGAAGACGTCTTTTTCTTTACTATAATTAATCGCTAATTTAATATTTCTTCTCTCCTGGTCTCCCTATCAATTTCTTCATTTCCCAGGGTTTGTAATTCACTAGCTAAGAACCCATTGGCTAATTTGGTTATATATTAAAAATAAATTTAAATACATATTAAACTGACAATTTTTATTCATCAATATACAATATTAATGTAATTTGTATTATTCATTCTTGGACGAATATGCCAATTATTTATGAACTAAATATAAAAACTTTATTTATAAATGATTCTTTTCTAAAAAACAATTGAATATGCTTTTCTATACATAACCGAAATCAATTTAATTCTATAAAACGATGTATATTGCTACATTTTAATGCTTATGAGTATAACAATATACAATTCTTATATCTATATTAGATATTTAATCATAGAAAAATTTTAATTGGTGTGAGATTCAGATAAATTTTTTTTTTTTTGCTCTAATAAATTTCTAAATACATATATGAAGTACAGATGGCGCCACGGCAAATAAATAATTACCCGTAGAAGTAAATAAATTTAATGAAAATATGAAGATAATTTTTCTTCCACTACAAAATGAAACATTATTTCTAATGTATATCATAATTGAAGTTTGATTACAAATATTTACTTTTTTAAGAAAAGAAAATTTAGTTACTTTTATTAATTTATTTGTATCTCACTGACCTACTAAATTAAATACGAATTTATTTAAAACAGAGCTTGTGAAAAATATTCATACAAAATGTATCATTTTTGATCCAAATGTCACTATATCCATGCATTTATATATATTTTATTTTTAATAATTGAAATATATATTTATATATATTTGAAAATATATAAAAATACTCGTGTTTGTTGTTGTTCCTTATCCCACTTGGCTGGCCAAGCCCACGAGCCCATACGTACTCATGATTGAAGGGAAGGAAGCAGCTTCTGTTGTGGTGGAGCACCCATAGGTAGAAGTCTGACTTTGGCTCCGTGACGCTTTTACAGTCATAGGAAACCGGGACCTACGGCTTAAAGTGGATTCCGACCACTACAAACATCCATGGCACTGCCGGGATTCTGAACCCGGAACCTGTGGCACCGAGCGCCAGAGCGTTAGCGTTCGACACTCGGTCCCAAATTTGCGGATTTGCCAACGGCACGCGGTGTTCCCAGGTGGTGACCCCTAAGTACTGACCGCGCCCAATGGTGCTTGACTTCGGTAATCTAACGAGAACCGGTATATTCAGCAGCATGGCTTGGTATAAATACTCGTATATATAATATAATATTTTCAGGGCCGTATGGTTTAATTCATGATCAACGAAAAGGAAATGACAGTAAACGATAAAAAGTGTGATGTCTTCGTCACACAAATCATCTGTGAATTTTAGTGCCAATCTTTTATAATCTTTTAATTTTTACCTGTTTCATTCACCTGTACAAAGTTCACTTTGTAAGCATTTCATCTTCTTAACAATGCTTTGACATGTTCAATATGAAACTTCACCTTTACCTAATCTTTTCAATGATTTCAAGAACATTTTATTAATTACAATTTTCTTGAAAATATAACAATATGTATTCCACTATTTTAAATCATCCGAGTTGGTTTATTTCTCATTGTGAATTACTTTCCTCAATACCCATCAGCCATAAATTTGAAATTTCGATCAAATTTAAAATAAGACGAAAATTTTCAATAACATTCAACGTTGTAACTTTTTATTACGGCAGACACAAAAAAAAACTGCGCCTCTTTGATGCACCATATACACGTTGAGAATTCAAATTATTATTACTGATTTGCATGCACAGGGTGATTATAATTAAAGTCCCACTTTCAAAATGCTTTAAGAAAATAAGCATTCTTCACAATGAGTTCAATGGTATGGCATCAAAAGAGTTCCAAAAATTTTTCCATCCAATTTTTTATGACCTTGACGTGGAGAATGGGCTTTCCACTAACAGTGTCACAATTGTTGAATGACTTGGAAGTTATTTTTTCCAAGCACATTGAACTCTACAATTGGTTTAATGCACAACTCATGCCTAATATGTTGTAATTTCGCCATCTATTAATACACTTTGGAACTTTTTTTGATGCCTTACCGTTTCCCGTTTTTTCAAGTATCATCAGTTTAAATTTGAACTCATAGTGGCGAGTGGTCCTTTTTTTTTTTTACAGCATTTTGAAAGTGGAACTTTAATTATAATCACCTTGCATTATGATATCTTTAGAACATGAAATAAATTATATGTTCACCTACATTAAAAACATGTGCTTTAATTTGTTAAAAAGATACTAATAAATTCATGGATTTTGTCAATTGTTGAATTACACGGTATTTTGAACCTGGACATTGGAAAAATGCATATGGTTTTCGAACTCTAACTTGGCTGATGTTATAAAGTTAAGTTTATTAAAATCGATAATAAAATAGAGTAATTGATTTTCTCTTTTCCTCTACTCTTAAAAAACATACTAAAATCCTTATGCAACCTTAAATCATTATCCTTATGTAATCTTACAGGCAAGTAACCTGTTGTCGTAACCTGTAACATACACGTTATGTTGAGAATTCAAATTATGGTTGCTGATTGCATGTGGTATATAAATTTAGAACATGAATTGATTTATATGTTCACTTACATTAAAAGCATGTGCTTTAATTTGTTAAAAAGATACTAATAAATTCATGGGTTTTATCAATTGTTGAATTACACGGTATTTCTAACCTTCCAGTTGCATTGGAAAAATGCATATGGTTTTCTAACTCTAACATGGCTGATGTTATCAAGTTAAATTTATTAAAATCAATAACAAAATAAATATTCGATGGAGTACTACTGTGTCCAAAAAGTAAAACCAATTTTGTTTTTCAAAAACTCTTTATTTTCTCGTTGAATCTCTTCAATTGATTCAAAACAGTGTCCCCGCAGTGGTCTTTTGAGTTTAGGAAATAGCCAGAAGTCGCACGGTAGGAATACGGCGGTTTTTGGCGAAAAAGTCACGAAGAATCAATTCAGTGTGAGCTGGCACATTCAGTGTTTTCGGTATCAATCGAGATTTGACGCATTTGAGGCCCAAAATGGAATTGGAAGATCCTTTTGAAATTCCAACATCATCAGCAAGGTCTCTAATTGTAAATCGACGGTTTTGCAAGCACCAAATGTTTAATTTTTTGGACGTGAGCTTCGTCGGTTGAGGTTGATGGTCGACCAAAGGGCTTTTCGTCTTCATCGCGTTCTCTGCCTTCTTTGAACTGTTTATACCACTTCTAAACATTTCTTTCCGATATAGGAATGCTCGTCGAATGCCTTCTGCAACATTCTATACTTTTCTGCATACAAAATTTAATGCAAGATCTCTGCACATCTAATTCAGACATTTCAAAAATCGCCGGAATCAGTTTTAGCGTCTCACCAAACACTAATTAACATTTTGACGTCAAATTTCATACGGATGTCAAGGACAGTGCAAGTAACCTAAAAAAGGAAAACAAATTGAAATTTCATAAGCCCCGAATTTTAAATTGAAAATTGTTCTTATTTTTTGAACACAGTAGTAATTAATTTTCTCTTTTCCTCTACTCTTAAAAAAATGAACTAAAATTATTATTCAACCTTAAATCATTATCCTCATTTAATCTTATAGGCAAGTAACATGTTGTCGTTATTGCCGTAATTGTTATTAGATAGTTTCTTAGTAACTGTAATGATTTTTAAGTATTTATTCATCAACAATCTAAATCGTTTCCTCTCATTATTAAAGTCTTCGGTAAAAACACTTCCTTACAAAAATAAAGGAAAAAACCCAGACAAATGAATATTTCTTTTTCAAAAGCAGCATATTTATTTAGTTAAATTGTCTTTTTTACTAAATTTCTGGGAATAAAAGTCGTGGAAAAGTTTTAGGAATACAACTACGACTATCATATCAAGGTACAGATTTGATTTCACAACAGAGCATCCACTGAGGGGGCCAATGACCGCCACAAAAAGAGAATCAATACGAATTGTATCTAGAAGGAAAAGAAACCAGCCATTGTCTTCAATCCGGCCGGCGAAAGCGAATAGCTTATTGTTGCTGTTATAAATTGGATAAAAAAACACAGAATGATAATAACTCGGTTTTATTGACTTGCTAGGTAAAGTTTAATGACAAGCATAAATCGCAGAAAATTTAACTTAAGCATAACAACTAACAAATAATTCAAATGAATCCACTAACATTATAAACTAGTGAACATCCCGCGGTTACCCTCGCTAGTTATGTTGGGAGAAAGAGTATCGCATATGTATGTATATCGATGTTTGGAATGTATATATCCTGAATCAAACATATGATTTTTATCCAGAAAATCCCTCAGGAACGGAAAAGCTAAATTAACGCAAATGAAATCGCGGAGTATCCACTTGTAAAAAAAATACTAATGACATCTATGTAATTGTGATTTTTCACTGACAGTAGTTTGTAGTTGTGGATCAATTTTACTTCTAACAATTATTAAAAGAGATTGTAGTAATTGAACCAACGAATTTAGAAAGTGTATGCTCGTTCAGAGCGCGTGTACTCGGCGATTAGTCTAGAAATTATAGATAAGGACAGAAAAATTAAAACGGTTTTGGCCCTTGGTACTTACTGGAGTAAACAGTATGGCCCGAAGGCTGGAAAGTTTGGAGACCCCTGGGCCAACTCAAATGATCTTGCTGGCCACTTTAGAAATGTATCATAACTCCGCATATAAAATTATATATCCCCATATAAGATTTAGACACACTATAGATATTTTTTTGAAGTGAAAAATTGAAACATCATTAGTTATTATTTTTGTGTTTACTATTATTCTTACAGGTAAACATAGATAATATAATAATAATAATACTAAACTCACATTGTAAAGAAATATATAACACTAAAAATGAAATACAAAAAAATATAGAAAGATAGAAGAAATAAAAAAAATGAAATCATTAAAAATATTTATTTTACTAGTGCGATATTTGTTTCTCCACTCTTTCATTTAGATTTTGCAAATCTATCTGAATTTGGGCACTTGCACATCGTAATTGATATTGCAGGTTAGCGCCCGTTATGTTTGAGCATGTTTTGTGTTTGGTCAATTTCATTTTAGAAAAACATGATTCGCAAGTGTAAGTTGAACCAAAAGCGCTAACAACTTCAACTAAGGGTCTGGTTTGCTCTGCTATCAACAATAAACTGAGCTCAACAGTTGATCGTGAGTTTGCGGAATATAATTTAATTATTTCGTGAATTCATAATTGTATACTCAAAAATTAAAACAGGCAATATCTGTCATATATCCTCAATATTATTTTAAAACCAAAGTTAATTTTTTTTTTCTCACAATTTTGACAGTTAATTTTTGAATACATGGATGCACACATAATGTATTTTTTAATACCTTGGTTTTCACTACTTTGGTCATTATAAAATAAATATATTTTGTAAAAGTGTGATATTTATAAAAATATACTCAGAAATATTTCATGAAATAATTAATTGATTTCAAAATTAGTTTAAATTAGTAAATTGGATTTGCATTTATTATTACAAAAGTTATTTTAATTAAAATTTTTTAATACCCGGAATACTATATTTGGATCCTGTCACCGAGTGACTACTGGCGCACGATGGCGTTGATTTCGGGTTCGAGTCCCGGTGGTGCCATGGATGATTGTAGTGGTTTGGACTCCTCTTAAACTGTAGGTCCAGGTCTAAGATGATTGTAGAGTGTGGGGCTGACAACCCTACCCCATAGAAATGGAAACATCTCTTGTCTCGAAATCTGTCAGTAGGCAGACAGTTTTGGCCCACCATGGGATTGTTGTGTTTCTTCTTTTGAAGAGAAAAGAAGAAACGAATAATATATTTATAAGAGAATGGTTTTTATTTTCTCCAAGGAATCTCCAAATAACTCTCATAAACATTTTTTGTAATTAAATTTTCGTTTTTAACGACGTATTATTCTGTTATAATTTCTATCTTATATATATCTTTAAAATTATATCACATAATTCTTATAGGTTATATTGCAATATATTTTTCAACTATTAAGCACAAAATACAAGAATGACAGATTCATAGCATATTCAGCATTATCTAGGGAGCACCAAACTGCACTAACATTTTGCCAACTCAACTTAGTAAGCAAATACTCATAGACGTGGTATTTCAAAGGATTTATATCTTTCTCGCCTATTAGTCGAAACTAAAGAAGACCAACTAAAATAAGCGAACCCATGCCTGGCTAACCCATACCAGAACACATACCTTCGAAGACAAAGGAATTTCGATCCTGAGCCTTTTTCTCCGGATTAAAAATTTCCATTCTAATGCAGTTGAAAAACAGAGACAGTATCTTATGTCATAAGCAAGGGCTGCACCGCTGTTACTCCTTTAGCACTACCCAGGGGCACGTGGAGCTTGAAGATATGCTACGAATGCGAGTAACACTAACCTCATAACGCTCTACGATCCTATTAGACTGGGACCTAAGGTTTAAAATGGATTCCGAACCACTACAAACATCCATGGCACCATCGGGACTCAAGCCCGAAATCTGTGGTATCGAGCGCCCGAGCCATTGAGCCATCAGGCTCCTGGATTTCAAATTAGACTTCCTCAGTTTGTGATGTTTTTTCAAACCATTCTTTCCCTACAGATTATATCATTATGCATAGCAATTATTAAATAAAAATAATTTTACATACCATCTGTAATATTGTCAAATATTTTTTCCACCATAAATATTTTTTCATCTGAGGTCCCATAGCAGCCAATCCATAGTAAGTATACATTATTATGCGTATAAAGCCATTCAACAACCCGGGAATTATTTGAAATCCACCTAAAATAAATCATAATTATTTTTAATTGAAAGTAAATGTTTAATAATATTGTCAATGCTCAGTAGATAAAAGTTTTCATTCAATTCCTTTTATTAGTTCACACTCTTCCTATATATATCTTGTTCAAATCTTCAATCGTTAATAAAATACTTTTATTCTTCCACTCAAGTTCAAATACATTTTTTAAACTTGTAGTGGATGACATTAATGTTAATACAGTTTTTCAAATATTAATTAATTAATTAAATTAATTTTAATTTTAGTTTTATATGGGAGAAAAATTTCTCTTATATCAAATATTTAGCAGGATATAAATATAGGAATAAATACCGTCAGTGGCGAAGCGTTAGATCGCTGGAAAACAATTTTCTTTTTCAGATTCTTTTTTTCATTCTGGGTTCTAGTCTGAGTCAAGGAAGGAACAAAATGGAAAATGAATCGCGTGAATAAATTAGTGTGAGAGATGGAAAGTGTGTATGTGAGAGAGATAATTTTTTTCGAACTTAAAAAAATGAATGAAAATTATTTATAAAGAACTTTCTGCAATATAGGGGGAAAAAGTAAGAATTGACTTAAAATTTTTTTTTTATATTACTTGTTATCTTATGTAATGTGTCATATAATGATTTCCAAATGTATTGGTCTTCTTAGTAATGTATACAGAAACAATTAACTATTTATACAAATATTTTAATTTGTTCAATAAATTTCATTATTTAAACGAAAATATTATTTATATACGAATAGCAAAGTAATTTTAATTTTGTTGACTGACGATGTAATGGAAAAAAACTATCATTTCATTAAATCGATACTCAATTCGTTTCATTTCATATCATTTCTTTATATTGAATCCGAATAAAAAAAATTTATTAAATGGGTATTGGAACTAATCATTATTATTAACTTTTAGTGTCATAGTTTTATCTTTTCTCAATAGTTAACAATGCGGGAAATATTTAGGTCTAAATATATATAACAGCAACGCTGCCAGCGAATTCGAACTTCAGCCCATCTGCATTCCAGTTATGAATTTTGTCACTGATCACTTTGAGACGGGCATATCAATGAAACTGTTCTATTAGAATTTTTATTACAAACTTAAATATAAATTGAATAAATAAATTATTGAGTTAAATTCACGGATATATTTAAAAGCAGATTTGACACGACGTTGTCGTCTACAGAAGTTAAAACATTTTAGTATTTTGGTTTGCCAATGAAAAGTGATAAAAATTTTGGTGCAAATGCCAATTAAAAGAGATAAAAAAATATCTTAATCGTGAGTGCAAAATAATATGATAACAATTAAAAATTATCTTTTGGTAAATTTTGGTAAATGTCAGTGAAAAGTGATGAAAATAATATTTTAATTGTGAGTGCAAAATAATATGATAACAATTTAAAATTATCTTTTTTGGTAAATGTCAGTGAAAAGTGATGAAAAAAATATTTTAATCGTGAGTGCAAAATAATATGATAACAATTTAAAATTATCTTTTGGTAAATGTCAGTGAAAAGTGATGAAAAAAATATTTTAATTGTGAGTGCAAAATAATAATATGATAACAATTTAAAATTATCTTTTATTTTAATCGGTAAATGTCAATTTAAAATTATCTTTTGAAAAAATCAATGAAATGTCAGCGAAAGTCATGAAAAAATATTTTAATCGTGAGTGCAAAATAATACGATATTAATTTAAAATTATATTTTGGTAAATTGTAAAGGATAAAAGCACGGGCCATCTAGTGGCTAGAGCAATAAAAATAAGATTTTAACAAATTAAAAAAGTAACTTATAACATTTTTTTTTTTTACAATTTTTAGCAACAGCCAAACTTCAAAAAAAAAGTTGGACTTCTAAATACAGTCAAGCCTGGTTTTATGAAGGGACAGGGACCGTATAAAAAAAACTTTCGAACTTTATAAGTGGTTATAAAATATATTGGTAGCAACACATTAAAAAAAAAGGTTTTTATGCTGCAAATAGAGACCGCATGAAAAAGTCCCACATAGAAAATGTGTAAATCAAAACCTCACGATGTAGGACTAACTCGGATTTAATAACATTCGACGTAATGGGATGATAGTTATCAGGTAGGCCATCAGTTGGAATTTTTTTTTTTTTATTTGCATATTATTTCAGCCATCTGTTGTTTTCTTTTTGAATTAAATTTTTTAATTAATCTTTATTTATAATATGCATTTGATGAAATTTATTTAATATACTGCACAAAAAAAAAAACTACAACTTACATTGAAAAAAAGTGCAAAAAAAATATTTAGTTTTTTAAATATTTAGTTATTTTAAAAGTTTATTTCAGTTTTTAAATTTACATATTAAGAGATATACACAGAACAAAAGTCTTTTCCTTTATTTATAAATATATATATCGTAAGTCTTCTGCGGAATATATATATATATATTGATAGAAGGAAGAGATTTTTTTTTGGTTTAATTGTCCAAATGTTCTTGACTATTCTCTTATTATATATAATATATATAGCTGAACATAACTTTTAAAAAAGAGGACCAAGTATAAAAGTTTAAGCATACCAGCTTGAACAGTATTTGGGTCCATATAACCTACCATAACTGAAATATGATTCATATCACTATGTGGAAGAAAGTGACGCTGGGACGTTCTGACACTATAACGACATAAACCCATATTTATTAAAATTAATAAGAGACGTCGCCGGTCTCGGTCGTTAGGGCCTCCTTTGGCTGCGATCACAGCTGCAACCCTTCTGGGCATGCTTTCCACTAAATTAGCCATAGTCAAAACCTCTTCATGAATAACTTGAACAGAAATGAAAGCTCTGCGAAAGCACTACGCAAGAGGAATTTCCTTCCAAATGTTTAACAGGAAGTTCCATACTTCAGGCTTGCTTTTGGGGGAAATGTTTAGTGGGGTGCAGGCCCTCAACCGACGGTCCAATTCGTCCCAGAGATGTTCAATTGGGTTAAGATCAGGGCTCTGCGCCGGCCACTCCATGCGTTTAACGTTGTTGTTCACATACCAATCAAGAGTCCTCCTTGCAACATGGCATGTTGCGTTGTCGTCTTGATACCAGCAATAATCCATACAGTACGTTTCCCACAAGGTAGGAAGGACATGATTGTCGAGAATATCACAGTATCTATCGGCATTCATCGCACCATCAACTTTCACCAGTGGCCAGCCCCATACCAGGAGAAACAGGCCCATACTATCAATCCTCCTCCACCAAACTTTACAGTTCGGACGACTCACTCGGGCAAAAGGCGTTCTCCCTGGTAAACGCCATACCCAAACACGTCCATCGGAACGGAAAAGGTAAATCGTGACTCGTCACTCCAAAGGACGCGTTTCCAGTCATCCAGAGTCCAAGTAGGGTGGTCTTTGGTCCATCGAAGGCGCGCTTTCTTGTTGGTGGTCGAAATCAAAGGCTTAGGGGCCGCCGAACGTCCAGTGTTACCTAACTTATGGACCTCGATACGAAGAATCTTGGTCGAAACGGCCATATCTGTGGCTTGTCTAAACTCATTAGCGATGTTATCCATGGATGTTTGACGGTTACTTCGAATCTCCCTGCCGAGCACCCGCCGGTCCCTGCTGGTGAGAACTGTAGGTCGTCCACTTCGGGGTTTGTTCTGACAGTGTCCCTCAGTCTTGTAGCGACACACAACACGTGCTACAGTTGATTTTGAGCCGTTACAGAGACGGGATATCTCCCTAATTGACACCTTGGCAAGATGCAATCCAACCAACACACCTTTCTCGAACTCAGACAACTCTTCCCGTGGCGGCATCTTGACAAAAACAACTCTAGTAGACTCCACAGAGTATTTATAGGATATGGCTGACACGCGATACCTATTATTGCGCATGTGTCAGCTGTATTGTCGACTTTTCTACTTTTCTAGGGATGTCTCGTCACTTTCTTCCAGATAGTGTATATATATATATAATGCGAGAATATTCAATAAATTTAAATAAATTTCAATTGGCTTGTTATAATAAAAGACTAAGTTATTGTGAATATTAGATTTCAGCTGAAATTTTATTTATTATGTACTTTAAAAGTGATATTATTTAAGATTTACGTGATTTCGATAAATTATCAAAACAATGATTATCATTAATTTTAAATAAAGCAAGTATTTTTTCAAAAATGGGCATTTGTTATTTTAATAACAAATATCAATTATGTTGAAATTCTTTAAAATGTTATATTTCATGTATTTATGATGTTAAATTTTCTAAATAGTTTCTATCTTATAATTTTGTTTTATTCTATGATGTATATTGCTAAACTTACTTTTTCTGTTCGCAACAATATCCAACCAATGTAGGGTACAATCGTATGATGTATGACATGCAAAATTGTAATCAAATTATTTTTCTTTCTCAATATGAAAAAAATCTGGAAAAAAAAAAAAAAAGATTTTATATCTATATTTTTTAATAACAATAAAATTTAATGAAAATTATAATTATTTGCCTTTACTAATTAACAAAAAGTGTTTCTATTCATTGGTTCTTATTAAATTAATGTATATGTAGGGCAATAGTTATTAAATGATTTTCTCTTCAAAATCTGTAAAAAAGATTTCTGAATACGTTACATATGCATTTTTTTTAGATCATTTATTTTTTCAAGATGTTAATTTTATAGTTAGCATACATAAAAATATTTACTTTTGATTGGATTTATAAAAAAAAAATGTTTTAAATGTTATTAAATTTTCATAGTAATTCAAAATACTTTTCAAATATTCATTTTCAAATATTTTTCTGTGTAATGATATGGAAAAATTACTGTTGATTTTTGATGATTAGAGTTATAAAAAAAAAGAAGAAATGAATTAAAAATAAAACTTTTTTTATCGTAGGCATTATGGCCGTTCCTTCTATTTATTACAATAAATTTTAAAATTTTGGATATTTTTAATAAAACGGTCGATCAAATTATCTTTTAGAAATTATTCAAATTAAACTATGCTGAAATGCATGACCATTCATAAAAGTTATGCTGAACACTGTTTGGCCATTTGCACTATTCTATAAATTACTAGATTTTAACCCAATAGACAGGAAGATCCAGGTTCGAAACCTGGATTTTTCATCTGGTGGGGGAGGGGAAAATACCCTCTGCATTTTCTCCAATGCTACACCCAAATGTAGGTAGATGGCCCTAAAGTACTTCTGTCAAACAAATTTCTCCATTCATTATCAATCAGTGGACTACCAGTCTGATCACTGATTTGAAAAACATACATATACACAAATTTTATTGGTTATAAATTGCTACTTCACTTACAGTATCAATAAATTCAATGTATTTCAAAATGTAGATAAACCAACTGCATCGGGCAATCTGAAAATAAAAACTTTATCTTAAAATTCATATTTTTGAATATGAACATGAATTTACAGTTATTCAATTTTGCTATGCATATATATTAACTGAAAGTATACCAGATAAGATATGTCCCCTTTTCGTACATGTGTTTCTTTTTACAAAATTTCTCCAGACCCAACACTGGTATATTCCAAAATACCTTAAAGATAAGCTGAGGTTAATTTGGGTACACATTTTTGTATATTAAATCAAAATATAAATGATAAGTACAGCTTTTTAAAATGAAACACATTAACTCTGTCAGCTAAGAAACATATGATTCGTGTTGCCATCTATTGATAGAAATTGCTGTTAAAATTAAAACTTTTTTTATGATAGTTACTGTAAAAGGAAGTGATTATGTATAGCATTTAAAAAGAAAATCATTTGACGAATATGTATAAATATGAATATAAAATAAATATAGCTCTTTTACAGCTCTTAAAATTAAATTCTGATTTTTTATAACTATGAAATATTTCGTTTATGTTATTGACAAGAAAAACCAACTTTATCATTATTTTTTCACAAAATGTTTAGGAGTTTTAAGATTCAACAGAAGTCTCTGAATCAAATCTTAAAGTCTCCAGAGATACTAATAAGCAATCAATTGGTTTACGTCGAATAATTGAAACTCTTATCAATCTCTGCACATATTAATTACGAAATTATATAGAATAAGTGCTCGATAATTACTGATATTAATCATAAACACTTAGATGTCAATTTAATTAACGTTACTCTTGGAATACAATAGGTCTGTAAAAAGATAAGCAATTAACTGTGTTAGTTGTATCATTAAAGAAACAGCCGTCGACCTGGCGGTACTTAATTATGACAGGCATGGACAAACTGCAATCACCCGTTTGCTCAGGGACACCTCAGAACTATGCCTTTCTCAGAGGGTTTGAAAGCTGACACACTTGCACCAAGTGCTCCTCTGAGCAGACTTCACCAACTCACATCTTGGCGTGCCTGGGGCTCAGATGTCAGGATCGCCTTTGACAGTTCGTTGATGGTCTTGGACTTTCTTCGGGTATTTGGATTCATGGACCTAGTCTAGATCCGCTGGACTTTGTGGATAGGCGAAGAAGAAGAAGAAACAACATTTATGTAAACAATTTTGGTGTGATGGGGGCCTGATGGCTGAATGGCTAGCTCTCTGGCATTCGGCAAAATCAGCTTTGCCCATGGGTGTTGTAGTGGTTCAGAATCAACTTTTAGGTCCCGGTCCTACGGATCGTAGAGTGCTGCATTGTTACTCCTTGCAAGGCTTACCATCAAGTTACACGCGCCCCTGGGTAATGAAAGTGAGTAACATCGGCGATTCTTCTATTCGCCAGCTGCATTAGAAGAAGAAAAAATTTTTGGCGTGATGCGGTGCATATGCAAGATGATGATGATTTTTGGACAATCTTTAAAGGTATAAATATATTTCCAATTAACGATGTTTTTGGACGACGAGTCTTTTACAGCTAAAAATTGTAAGGACGTAAAACTGGTGAAGGAGGAGGCCACAAAGATAAATATGCGCAGCTCATACCTTGATTTACAGTAATGAGCTGTCCAACAACTGTTAAACAGGATAACCAGATCTAAAAGGTACATCGTCAAGTTTTCATATAGTACAACTAAGTCTAAAAATAACGTACTTCGAATCGTTTCCAAACTCTCACAGATTTCTTTCAAAAGAAAAAAAGAGAATAATCAGAAATTTTACCGTTAACCAACCCAAACGGCTAGTTTGAAGAATAAAGATATTTGCTGAAACAGAGGAGAGTTTTTATATTGCCTAGATGCAGTTGTTTGCATTTAGGCAATATAAAACTGCATGTCCCTCACAGTAAATTGACATCTATCTGTATGCATGCAAGGAACGACAAATCCTAGTATGTTTCATTGATATCTTAATGATGGCACATGTTTGATGGAACTCTTATGTTGTTAGTTTTAGAGAATACAAGGCAATTTGTTAAAATTAGCAGGATGTTCTTTTTTATTCCGATGCTTTTTTTTTTACTGTTGCTAATTAAAACAAATTGCCAAGAATTTTCTTTTGCTCATTCTAACTAGTACGTACAACAACAACCATTGCAATCTCTTTAATGGCTTTGCTTTGTACAGATTCTCGGCTTCATTTTGGTCGAAATGAGAAACATCTTTCACCCTAAATCGTTTAACAACAATCCCAGCTTCATATGCTGTCAGATGATCTGCTGCAATCTGATATCAAGGATTTCAAATATCTGCACTTGAGAAGATGGCCAACATGATCAAGCAATTAGTCTCATAGCGGTCGTCAAACGTTTACACACAGGCTTGCTTTTGTAGCAGTATGCATAATGCAATGGGCTTTCTTTTCATTATGACACGAGGAAAATTTTTAAAGATCATTATATATTTACTCTATATTTTTATATCTAATATATCAGATATTTTTTACTCTACAGTGCTATGAATATGAATTTTTTGATTATATCTACTTGACATATGCTACTGTGTCCAAAAAGTAAGACCATTTTCAATTTAAAATATCCGAAGGCTTATGGAATTTCAGTTTTGTTTTTGTATATTTTTATGTTGCAGGCCCTGTCCTTGACATCTGCGTGGAATTTGACGTCAAAATGTTCATTGCTGTTTGAGTTACGCTTGGCTTTTGAGACGCTAAAACTGATCCTGGCAATTTTTGAAATGTCTGAATTAATTGAGTAAAGAACTTGCATTAAATGTTGTTTGCGGAAATGTAGAGAATGTTGCAGAAGGCATTCGGTGAGCATTTCTATATCGGAAAGAAATGTTTACAAGTGATATAAACAATTCAATGAAGGCAGACAACGTGTTGAAGACGAAGAGCCCTCTGGCCGACCATCAACCTCAACCAAACCGACCAAACCTCATGAAGCTCACGTCCAAAAAATTAAAAGATTTGGTGCTTGCAAACCGTCGATTTACAATTAGAGACCTTCCTGATGATGTTGAAAATTCAAAAGGATCGGTCAATTCCATTTTGGGCCTCAAACGCGTCAAATCTCGATTGATAGTTGGAGTTTTGACAAAAAAAATAATTGGTCTTACTTTTTGGGCACTGTAGTAAACTTTATATTCAAGGTTTATGACAATTTAAAGTTGCTGAGCTCTTTATATATTTACTCTATATATTTTTATATCTAATATATCAGGTGTATTTTACTCTACAGTGGTGTGAATATATATATTTTGTTTCTATCTACTCGACATTTAAATAGAGAGAGAGTTTTCTTACTATAAGCAGGGAAATTGAATAACTAGCAACAAGAAACAAATTGAAAACAATCATTGGTTTTCGTAATGTCAAAGGTTTTCGATTCTTCACGATTGCTGGCCCAATAAGTGTAACAAAAAAGAGCATACGTAGCACATATTAGGATAGGTAGAGAGTTTTGCTTGACTAAGAACCAAGTTTTTACTTCAGGATCTAAATGAAAAATAAAATATTTATTAAAGCACTGAAAAAATTAATGCATAAGCAATAAATTAAGATGTTTTAGAAACATGATTGTTTTTAAAATTGGAAATACATTTGTCACTGGATTACTTATTTGATATTTTAGTCCAATAGCATACATTCAAATCTTAGGTATTATGTAAAATACATTGTTGTAATTTAAATACATGTATTTATTTTTGTCTGTCATATCCTACACTTATTTCCAATGTGTTTGATATAGTTTTCATTGAAATTCAAAAGGCTTCAATATTCTGTGTTGAAAATTATCGCGATAAATTCATAGACGGGATTGTCAACTCAGATTGAAAAGATGGTGGGGAAAAAGGTGAGAACTTTAAAAATGCAGGAATTTTTCAAATTGTGAAAAATTGTTGTTGTTTCAAATTGAAATTGTTTTTTTTTTTTTTTCAAATTGTGGTGAAAAATGTCGGTGGAGTGTAGTAACGACCTTCAAAGCGATGATTCTGCTACAGATTAGAATAGCAAACATAATGGGATTTCCTTGTCTGACTTTGAAAAATAGCAGTATATTGAAAAAAAAAGAAATTAATTTTTATTAATTAAAAGTTAAAAAAAAATTTTAAAAGTCAAAATTAATTAAAATACAATTTTTTTTCACAAAGCAGGACAATGGATATTTGAAGTCATTCATGAATATAAAAATACATGTTTGTTTGTGTGAATGTATGTTCCAATATAACATAAAAAATTAATACACCTACACTCTAAATTGTTTACTTTGGGTTCATTATTTTTATCTGGTGTGTAATCGAAAATTTCGAAAAATTGGCACTATTTATTTTTTATTTAATAAAACATTATGTTGTGCTTAGTATCATCTGGTGGTGGTTATAGCTGTTTATAGCTAGAAATGTCTGAAATTAAAATAATAATAATAATCCTTTTTTAAAGTTGATGTGTTCATTTAATAATGATGTGTTTTTTTTTTTAATAAATTTTTTTGTTTGTTTCAAAATTCGTTTTATTAATATGTAGCTATGCAGATTTTTTTTTTTTTTTTTTTTTTTCCGTAATTTTTCGAATGTTTCTCTGAATGACTTGTCGAATTCCTCCTATTTTTTTTCCTAATAAACTCTAACAAAACTTTTGGAATGGATTCCAGGAATGTAAATGGATTAATTCCATGAGAATCTGGAATCCATTTTAGATTCCTATGAAATTAATCATTGAAATGTTTCAAAGAAGAAATTCCATGGTTGGAAATAGGAAAATTCCTATATATTGATTCCTATAACAGAGAAAATTCTACGATTGGAAATTGGAAAAATTTCTATGGTACTCATAATAGGAAAATTCATATATCTGGAATATATTTGCAGATTTCTATAAAAAATTTATCATATCTTTTTATCATTGCTAAATCATGGGCTACCATTAGTAAGTAATCAGTCAGATGTGCCTTGGTGCATCAAAGCGAATTGGGAAGTCCGCGACGAGGTTCCTAGGATAAAGTCATAAATGATTTTCTAGAAACCTCGTTAGACCTATACACATTCCTATTGGAGTAATGTTTCTTTTCAGATTTAAGGTTAGTGATACCCAGATCTCACATAGATCATTACTGTAAAAAATTATTATAGTTGATATAGCTATCGAAATCCTTATCAAAAGTCAATTTCTTGTAACTATTTACTAGTATGGTTAATTCTTTGCTGACACGAAATCTTGCCACCGTTATTTTAGTCAAAGAACGTGGGAATGGCGTTCTTCTATGATGTACAACTTTCAAGCATCAGACGTTGTGGTACCTTAGAAAACACCATCGAAAAATAGCTCATTTTGACCACGGTTTATCACAGCTTTTAAAAGCTGCTAGAAATCCCATCCAAAGATCACATCTTGCCTACAATGCATCAAACACACGCAAATACGCAAGACACAATTTTCTTTTTTTTGGCCGAACAAAGTTTCAGTTAGAAACTTTCTGAACGATATTCTTGACATCAGAAACCAAAACTTTCTTTTAAATATTGCAGAAAATTATTTGAAACAACCGAAAAGATTTTCCAGAATACAAAAACCGGCTCGTATTGGTTTATTATCTATTATTTATTATTCCCAGGTTGTTACCATAAATCTTTGCGGTCTAAGGGAGGATTTTGATTGTATGCGATCACACCCATTCAGTGTTAGCTCTTTCTAAGTTTCCTACTCGTTTCTTTTTTCTTTTTTGACGACAAATGGTTTTAAGTTCTTTGTGTGATTTGCAAACAATAAGATGTTTAATAATCATGGAAAATTTTAAATACGTATAATTTTTTATTCATATTTGTAATAGAATTAAAAAAAAGTTCTCTTATAAATAGGGGTACGACAACTTTAAGTACTTAAATAGATGACGATAATTTAAATTTTCTTCTATATTAAATGTAGTGTAATATGATGTATAAGGTATTGGCTTAATATTTCTCCCCATATTTCTGTATTCTAAGTAATACAAAATGATTTGGTTTTTTATGTTAAGTAGGTTTTTAAACAGATTAAATTGTTTGAAGCTGTTGAATAATAATCTAATTCTAGTCTGGAAAGAACAAATTTCTAAAAATATTAATATTATTAAAAACATAATATTAATAATATTATATATCATAAAATTTATAGATTTTATTTATATTTTATTTATTTATAAAATATAAATCTAATATATGTTTTTCAAATAAAAAAATATATTTTTCTTTCCATTTAAATGTTTTAATTAAATTTATTATTATTTATAATTATAATTATTTATTTTTTTATTTATTATTCTAAATAAAAATACTGAATGTTTTAATTACCAAATGTTTTTAATTTATTAATTCAGAAAAAAGCTAGTATTGTTTGTTTGTTGGATTTAAAATTTTTCTTTTAATCCCAAGCTTCATTTCAATATATTGTTATTTTTAAACTGTAAAATATTGTTAAAATGTAACCAGTTTTATTTATTTCAGTCAAGTAGATTTAAAGACGGGACATTTTCAAGGTCAAGTTTATTTACCGAATTTGAAACCTTCAAAGTAGGTTAGAACTGAACAGCTTTTTTGTCTTCGAGTCATTAACTTAGTTCCGCTATCACCAAAAGTCAAATGAAAATTCCTACTCAAACATGTAAACTGCCTACTCATTTATCAGTTTGTTCTTAACCTACGAGTTTTGTTTAGTATGGTAATATTTTCCTTTTGCATGAAAAGAAAAATATATTGAAAAGAACATAGTGTTTTCCTGTTTCATTTTTCGTTTCTGAGTATTCCAATATTTAAAAAAATAATAATTACTTTGTTTGTTTACAAAAATCAATTATTGCTCTTTTCCTTGTTAAACAATGATACTTTGTCATTTGTAATTTTAATTGTATGTAAACATCCTTATTAGGAGTATAATGTTAATTAGGCTAGACTAATTTTACAAATAAAAAATAACGAAATACTATAGAAGAAAAAGATTCCTAAACATATTATAAACTTAATTTTGTGTTACTAACAATGCATTGATTACTTAAAAAAATTTTCAGAGAAATAAAATATTTAACGGTTCGTTATTCAATAATATAAGTTGCAGAATAAATGAATATGTTGGTAGCTTTAACTGATCTGATAATGGAAAAACAATATATTTAGTGTGTTTAAAAAATATGTGTATTTAAAAATTGTTTATTTAAAACCATTGTATTTAAAAAAATTTTTTAAATGAATGGATGTAACAATACCATCTGCAGTATTTCTGCAGTATACTGATTCATAAAAAAATTTCTAGTTAGATATCAGATGAATTTTTCTAATAAAAGGTGTTTAAAATATAAGGAAATTACTTCCTTCCTTTGAAAAATACTCTCTAATTAAAAATTATTTTTGAACTGGGATATAGAAACCCTTTTCAAATTCCTATTGGCATTATATTTTAAATTATAAAAAATAATTAAAACTGAGAAAAGCATACATCAATATCCAATAATGTAAGATAAAACATGTAACATATTTTCAAAATTCTTTCTAATTTATATTATTTTAAAGATTTGATCTATAATTAAAACAACAATAAATATGTAAAGGATCTACTAGAAACTTTAATGAAATCAATTTTTAAGCAAATAAAACCGATTGTTTTTTTTTTGAGAAAAATATTTATTTTAACTGTAGATTCAATACAAAAAAAAAAAATCATAATAAAAATAAATGTAGAAATATTAATTCGCACGTTAAAATTTTGTTTTATTTCATAACTTTTGTTTTTTAATGCAGGGACCTCTAGAATATGTTGCAGATTTAATGTTATACCAAGTGAACCTTCTGCCATTCCTTCAACATCTATAATTTTAAATAAATACCCCCAGCACTGGTATCAGGAAAATTTGACCCCTGCTTCTGAGTCCAATGAAAGATTATCATGCCAATCAACAGCATGGACACTATTCTGTTTGGCTTCGCCTGTGAAATTTAAAATCGAGCTTTTATAGTTGGAAAATCAATGCGCCATCTATTAAAATTGTCTTACCTTTTAAATGTACAAGTCAAAAACTAATTTTTAAATTCTTTCTATTAGCTCACACTCTCCCCATATATATCTTGTTCAAATTTTCAATCGTTAATAAAATACTTTTAATTCATCCACTCAAGTTCAACTGCATTTTTTAAACTTGTAGTGGATGACACTTGATGTTAATACAGTTTCTTCCAATATTAATTCATTCATTAAATTTAATTAATTAATTTTAGTTTTCTTTAGATTTAAGTTGTATGTACATATCTACCAATAGATGACGCCAGGTAAACTTGAAAAAATGTATGAAAATTATTTATAAAGGACTTTCTGCAATAGAGTGAAAAAAAGTAGGAATTGACGTTAAAATTTTTTTTATATATTTTACCTGTTAAAAATGCAAAAGATTTTCGAGTCATTCCATGAAAATATTAATTTTTATATAAGAAATTGGGGAATTTTGGGAAATGGAAATTGGGAAGTTTTGTTATTTAAGGAAGGGATTATGTATATTTAATTTGAAGCTTAAATTTTTTTTTAAATACCTAATCTCCAATTATTTGAAAAACTTATGACCTTTTGGAAAATATCGAATGTGTATATGCTAATTAATCTCATTGTTCTAAACTTTTTTTAAATTACGTTGGTTAAAAAAAAAAAATAGTTTTTTTTTTTATTATCAAAAACAAACTATATTAAATGGTTAATAAATGTATTAAATGATTACATTATGCCAAAATTATAACTTTGGCATTTTTTATTTAGCTTGTGAGATATTTATAATAGATTAATATTAGTGTTTAATATTACCTTCATTAATGCATATAATATATATGTCTGTAATCAACATACCAGGCGGCAATGTAACCAACTTAACTTAAATCTTTCATCAGTCTCATATTTCATTATTCCTGTATTGTATTTTTAAAGTAAAAGTAGAATTTGGA
The DNA here is from genome assembly GCA_021605095.1 of Caerostris extrusa. NCBI lineage: Eukaryota > Metazoa > Arthropoda > Arachnida > Araneae > Araneidae > Caerostris > Caerostris extrusa. The sequence goes on along the minus strand of BPLR01000447.1, from coordinate 100,597 downwards.
ATTGTTTAATTAATTAATTATTTATGATAATTATGCAATTAACATTAACTGTTTGTTATAATTATGGATTAATTAAAAATTGTTTTCGATAATTATGCATTGATTAACAATTGTTTTTTTATAATTATGCTAATTGCATGAAGCAGAAATGTGAGTCGTGCGCTTTGCTGTTTGACGAAATAATTCATCAGGAAGAACAATGGAGCTTGAGCCAAATATTATTCCCCAATGGATTGGATGGAAAATTTTAAACAAAATGACAATTTTTGACTGTGAATGTTTGATTTCTTAATGAATTCTCAAAATGTTTCAATGTCAAATATTTCAATTTTACAAGTTTCAAAACTTATCTACAATATTACACGTCTAGCCAAAAAAGCAAAGAATATGATAAAAGTTAACTTGTAACCAAGTGAGATATTGTTTCAGACTGCCATTCTATTAAGCATCAAAATAAGGTCATTGGAAAACTGATCAATATAAAATTGTCATAATTTATGCAGATTTTATGTATGGAGGAATACAATGGAGGAGTTTCTGGCATTAAGAAATATGGTTTTTTACAAAATAATAATTTTCATTGAAAGAAAATTTTGTAAAAATCATTTGAACTGAAAATAAAAATTGCAATTATTTAGAGTGATAGAGTCTCAACGCATGTTAAAAACCTTAATTAAATAGCTTCTTATCTTCATCACACATTTTGTGTGAATGGAGTTTTTGAGCAATATCATGGAATGCATGATGGGCAATGAGCAATATCATTATGGTGTAAACTTAAAAACTTTTTGCATGTAAAATATTTGTTATAAAAGGAAATTATTGCTGAAAACGCATATGATTTTCACAATGAGGTGAATTCTACTATTTTAAACGTTATCTTTACATGCCGGAATATTCAACTAATATTCAGATTCTGAAAATAAAAAAAAAATTAATAATCTGAAAACCACTGGATAGTATCATGTTATAAGTTTATTGTGTATAAATATGTACGGCAACACAGGAGATGTATTTCAAAATGTTAATTTTACAGACTATAAAACAAGATGAAAATAAAACAATTAAGAATACAAAAAAAATTTTTAAAAAATGTAAAAATAAATCAATAACATAACATTTAATTTTATGTGTATATTTTGTGTTTGTATACATTGCTATGTAGGTCACTGTACGTTGGGTATACGAGTTTTAGTTAATTTTTTTGTCTTAAAAAATTTCCTACCACCCAATAATCAAAACCAGTTTTCACATTTAAACTTAATAAAGTACATAAATGTAAGGTTTTAGGAAAAGTAAATTTCTGATGTGTAAAGTAGACAATTAAGGTAGCATTAATTAAGTAAAAATATATCTTAACATTGGTTATATATCTTAATATTGACAAAAATAGGTATTAATTAATTAGAAAATTACTACAAAAGATATTGTTTATGCTTTTTGATTCTATTACAATATTTTAACAGAGAAAAGCCATTTTAATAAACAGCTTTTAATATAGTTATTCTCTAAATATTTATATTGGATAAAAATAATTACTTTTCCTATTACAGATGTTATGTTGGCCACTAAAAAATGATCTTTTAATTGATTTTATTTTTATTATATTCTATGTGTTTTGCAAAAGGGTTGAAAATTTTTTTAATTTCAATAATTAAAAAGTTTTTACTTTTAGAAATATTTTCTTTAAGAAATGTTTGTGTAATTGAAAGGACTTTAAAATTTTATTTTTTGTTATTAATTAAGAAACGTCTTTTATGTGTTAAAAGTACTTTCTATATGTTTATGGGTTAAATAAAATAATAGAATTGAAAAAATAAAACAAATTTACTAAATAAAACTGTTTTTAGGATTACGATTATTTCATATCCATTCGAGTTATCGTAAGACTCACATTAAAAAACTATTTGCAAAATTCTCAAAGGACCCGAAATCTTGTTTCCAAAATAATATGTAATGAAAATACCCTTAGTAAACTCACAGGTGTCATTAAATTCTCCTCGAAATCCTAGAAATTTATTTGACCATTAAATTTATTATGGACATTCATAAAATTAAAAAAAGGATTTTGTTTACTTTAAAATTGTATCCACGAGAAGAGTTGTAGCATTTCGTTCCCAGAAGAGAGGAATGTATATTCTTTAACAAGTACATAATAACAACATATCACTCAAATTTGACATCAGATAAGTAGTGTTGTGGGTAGTCATATTACATGCAATTAGTGTTTTGTACTAATGAGAACAACCTGTCACTCAAATTTGATAGCAGATATTCAGTGTCATAAATTAACAACCTCAAGAAATTAGCGATTGTCTTTGCGATCTTCATAAGACGAAATAATTACAGATGTAATATGGACTACACCATGAGAGGTTGCATCGTGATTGGTGATACCATGAGATGAGATAGTGTCTACTCTGATAAGAAGTGAGGGAAGTTGAAGCTCCCCTTTTTTTCTTAAAGGAGGTTTTTGTAGAAGAAAAAGAAGAGAGTTTTGGCAAGAGTCGACAAGAAGAGTTGTTTTTCTATTTTCTGAAAGTGATTGAACAGGCCACAATTTCCGCCTGATTACAAAGTAAGCCCTTGTGGTTCCATGTATTATGCCGTGGGATAACTAAGGTCTGGTAAAAATAGATTCGTCGTAGACTTGAGAACTCTGAAAATCTTCGTCTTTGGATAAATATATATATATATATATATATATATATATATATATATATATGATTATATATATATATATATATATATATATATATATATATATATATATATGTATATATAATAAATATGTATATATATATATATGTAATGCTGGTAAATAAAAATTAATTTTTTTTTCCTTGAACCTGAAAGTGGCCCTCTTCTTGATGTCGTTATAGGCCTAGTATAAGCCGTGACGTTACAATATAAATCATTTTTTTTTTCATTATAACACAATGAGTAAACAAAATGAAAATTTTATTCCTTCAGAAATGTCAATACTGAGGTACTGGAATTAACAAAACAAATACATACTGGGATTTAAATTAGTTGAAAAAAATACAAAACAGTGGGAGGAGCTTACTCCTCAGCAAAACATTCACATCATGTTATTTTTTTTTTTCAAAAAATATAAAAAAAATTATAACACAGACTACAAAACAAACATGATATAACAAAAAAATGCACTGGAAGTTTAAGAACTGAAGCAGAAAAGTTCAAATAAAACAAATTTCGCAACATTTGCTTAACAATCATCTTGTGATAGTCCGTTTTTATTCTACACTTGTGTAAGTTTCAAAAGAAATTCTAGTTTCAACTTTAAAGACACTTCACAAAACAACTTGCATTTTTAAAGAAAAACATGACATATTTTTCTTTTTGAATAAGGTCCAGCAGTCTTCAAATTACATTGAGGAGTTAAAAAGCAGCTTAAATCCACAAAATATTTTAAGAGCATATAAAAGCTTTCATTATTTATTAATTCAAAATGAATTCATTAAACTTTTCATTTTTAGTTACACTTGTTCTTTAACGATTCATTTCATTTTAAAAATATTCTTCATTTAAAGTTTTTGAGTGAATTAAAATTTTAAAATAATGATTTTCACAAATCCTAGATTGTAAATTTTAATAAAAGAATTAAGGTTTAAAAAACTTTTTGCGTTTGAATATTTGATCAAAACGGTCTGGAGGACAAATTATTGATTACTTTCATTGATTGATGGATAATTTATAATATAAATTATTGATCAAATGATAAAGGTTTTTAAAATTGAGTTATCTCAATTTTGGAAGAATTTGTTTATTTAGATATGCATATTCTTATTCCATATATATATAACATAGTCAGTTTAATATAACATCGATATTTGCACTTAAGGTTTTGCCAAATTTCTATCTGTGATTAAACAGAGAATCGATTTAAACGAACGATTTACTCATTAATTAAAATTAACAATAGTGTCTCCAAATTTGTTATTACAAAAACTAATATATCTTAAGCATTTTCTATTATTTACAATTATTTTTGCAGATTAAGCAATGTTAAATATTAGGATATTTTAAATTTAAACAATCTTAAGTTTGAATTTGTACTGTTATTTAACTAATTTTTGTTGTCATTAAACATCACGTGTCATGGTGTCGGCGTCGTGTCATGTCATGTCATGGCATCACGTTAATATACAATGATGGTCAAAACTGCATCCCTTCGATATATTCTTGCATACAAACACTGAGATGTCACTTTAGTTACATTTAACTTTCGATTGTCCATTTGCTGCGATGTCGCCATTTGCGTGCCCGTTTGTATGGATTTTTCCATTTTCAATCTTTTTCTTCGTTTCGTTGCATTTTTTCACTGTCACTTAACTTTTTCGGTTGGAAGGAATGTCGATAGAAATTATAGAACAAAATAAAAACAAAGCTGCCGCTACGACGTTGATGTAAATGCTGGTTTTGGCCGCAGAACAACCGGTGAGTGGCATCACAACAGTAACGAACAAAATGATCAAAATAAATTGGACCTGTAAAACAAATCAACTTTAGTTCAAAATGTTAATATTTTAATAAATGTTCTATAAATAATTTTAAAATAAATTTATTTACAGAAATTAGTAATATTAAATGATATTAAATGCAAAAATAATAAATATTAAAGCAGCAAACTATCAAACTACTAAATACTATATTATTACTATACTATTACTTTTAGTATTGTAATATAATATTTAGTAGTTAACTATTTTTACTACTAAATACTATTTTGACTATTTTGTTACAAATAGAAAATACCTAATGTATACTAAAAATAATAAATTCCTAAGCTAAAAAAAAAAAGAAAAAAGAATTTTCCGCTAAAGAGTCATATAAACATTATGTGTTGGGTTTCACTATGAATGTAAAATTTTAATCTAAATTTTAAAAATTTCTGTAAAAAGTATTTAAGAAATATATAAAAAGTATTTTGTTGATTTTGTAAACATTAAATCATGTAAATGCTAAATAATTATTTAATATACGATCATAACAGTAATTCTTATTGATTTCGTTTGTCTCTTTACGGCCATTTGTTTTGCATACTTTAGGCTAATTAGTCCGGGCCCTACAGTTTAACGCGGATCTAGAACCCCCAATAAACATTCATATCACAGTCAGGATTCGGTCTCTGGTGCAGTAAATGACGGAGTCCAGAAGTCTGGTGCAGTAAATGACGGAGTGCTATCCAATTGGCCATCAGTCGGCTGCCTTTTACTGAAGAACAACGAACAATTCATTGACAACTAATTTAATCACAAACACGATAAGGTTTTTTGTTTCTTTGAATATATTGAAATTGTATTTATTTATTTTTTTTTTTTTTTTGTAAATGTATGATTTTACTTGTTATGCAAAAACAAATTAATTGAGCAATATTACTCAATTAAGAGTTTGTTTTCGGATACAAAAAATGTTAATTTAAGATTATTGCCACTATAAAAGATTCAGTATTATCTCAACTTGAAAAGGGCGCCCCATAATGGAGAATCATAACGTCTTCCCAGCCTATCAAAGCCCAATTAAAAGCTTTTTCGACTTATAGATATGTGAAATACAAAACCTTACGTTCTGCATCTAAATTAAGCTTCTTTAGTTTGAAGCCCAAACGAGCTATCCACAAGGTCTATTAAACAAATAATTGCTAGTTATTTAACAAGTAAAAAAAAAAAAAAAAGAAATATAAGAATTTTACAAGCCAATTCTAAAATCAATATATTGAGTTTTAAATTTCACTATATATATAAAAAAAAGTACAGATATAAAAAATTATCAAATAAAGTGTGGAAAAAATATGCTTCAACATGTTATTTTATAAAGAACAAAAAAATCCAATTATAATAACAAAAAAAAAAAACCGATGTTATGTTATGGAAGTTATTTAAACAATTGTATATTTCAGTTATAATAATTAAAAGTAATTTTAAAAATTAGTATATATTCATTTATAATATAAAAAAAGATCTAAATAAATAGAAAAAGTTACCATTTGAGCGATAGTGAGGTATCTCTTCCACCAAAGATATTTTCTAACACTTGGTCCCATGGCTGCTAAGCCGTAGTAACTGTACATGACGATATGAATGACTGAATTGATGATGATTGGATAAGCCTGGAAACCACCTATACAAAAGACGTTGTTATTAAGTTTATAATCTTCAATAAGAAACTTCAAAACTATTAACGATTAAATACTGTGACAAATAACAAATGACGTGGCAAATACTGTTACCGACAACTTTAATATAATTATTGAAGAGCAATTTATTCAGGAACCCCAGGCAAATAGTTAGTACAAACTCTTGTTATTTTTCAATTTTAATATTAAATTGAGCAAATAAAGTAAACTATTAACCGTCAGCACATATTATATTGCGAAAATTTTAAACTTATTATATTGGTGATGCTAAAAACCGAGGAGATTATTGTAATTTTGGTGGAATATATGATAAATATACAGGTTGTCCGGGATTTAAGACGGATTTCCTTTCTAAGTCTCCGTCATATGTAAAGTAAAAGTGGTAAATTAGAATTTGTTTCATTTCTCGATTTATTTAATTTTTTTTTTTAATATTTAAATGCTATTTTGTATATTATTTAACCGCAGATTTTTAAAGTAATAAAAAATACATAAATATTTAAAACTTATTTAATTTTAATACTTATAATATAAAATTTGTTTTTTAAATAATGAAAATAAATAATTATTGCATATTTATTTCAATTCTAGCTTCTTTAATTAATGGTTAATATATATACAAACGACCATACACGTTAAAAAAAAAAAAAACAACAAGTGTTTAATGATATGGTTTTTAATAATAGTTTTTCTCATTTTTCCTATAATTTGTTTTTAAGAAATTAGTCAAATATTAAACAATTGATTCATCATTTTCATGATATTTCAATAATTTTATAAATTTATTTATTTTTGATCTAGTTTTTACACTTTGCCAGTCTATCAATCAATTTGTTCGCAAAAAAAACTTTCATTCAAAAATAAAATTATTAAGACTATTTTTTTATCTTTGTCATTCAATGTATTGTTATAACAGTGGTTGTAATTCGCGAATTACTTGTACTAAATTTCACGTTAAAAAACATTCTAATATATTTATAAATATGCTTAATAATAATACTTTAATTATTTGCTAGATATAATTAAATACCAACATACCATCAATTTTACTAGGTAATATTCATAATAAGATATGTTCTGAGAATAAATAGGGCACAAATAAAACTAAAAATATTTGTTTTAATATTTTCCATAATTTTTTATTATTGACATTAATGCTGACTGTTTAGTTGCAATGCTCTACATATCCCCTTTATTATTATCTAATAAATTATATTGATTTAAATTTCTGGAGTAAATTATTAAAATTTTATAGTAATAATGTTATTTTTTTCTAATGCAACTGGCAAATACTTAGACAGTTGTCTTTTTATGCCATAAGCTATTTTACTCACTTAGCATTACCCAAGGGGTGCATGTAGCTTTGAAGATAAGCAATGGACGCGGAGTAACAATACCCCTGCAACGCTCTACGATCCTGTTAGACCGGGACTTACGGTTTAAAGTGGATTCTGAACCACTACAAACATCCATGGTATCACCAGGTTCCATGCTCGGACCCGAAAGCTACAGTACCGTGCGCCAGAACGCTAGCCACTCGGCCATCAAGAGCCATTAATAATGTTATAAAATTCCCATTTATACTATTAAATTTTAAATTTTGGCATTTAAAATCATTAGACAGGAAAATCATGCAAATAATCATGTAATCAAAAATATTCGTGTTCCATTATTTAATCTGTGATCTTGGAAAAGGAATTAGAAAAAATTTAATTTAATGAGTTATTACATAACCTGTATTAACTTATTAACGTATTTCCGGATTAGCATTTATTATGGATAATGTAATCAAATAAAGTAAGAATTTATTTAGAACACGATGTGTAAAAAGATACTAAAAGAACTTATCTTATTTGTGATAAAGATTTAATAACCCCTTTCATCGTCATTATTCAACTTAGAAAAGTTCATTCTATTATAAAAATAACATTATTATTTATTATTTTTTATACTATTAATCACGAATTTTAAAAATTTAACTTCATTGACTACAACTCATTAATTCACGATGTTTCTTATTAGTAATTTCGTTCTTTAGTAATTCTATGTCCACAAATACATAAAATTTTATGGAACAATTTAAATTGAACTTAGATAAGAAATGACGATCTCTATCCCAAATATTTCAAAAGAAGATAAAAAATTAGCAAAAATATAAACAGTTTATTAAAATTCAATCAAGAATTAAAAATATCCCCGTTTACTTTTTTTTGAAGAATTTAGGCAATTTTTAGAATGTTTAATCACAGAGAAAAAAACATTTAAAATTACAATTTCTTTAATACATTTGAGAATTTGTATCTTTTACTATTTTAAAAATGAATTTAATGCAAATAAAATATTCAGTAATTCTGTTATTTTACACATTTTATTATTATAATTGTAAATTATTGATGAACTTTTTATTTCAATATATGCAAAATTTCTTTTATTTAAATGTTTTTTAAAATTTTCAATTTGACTATATTCATGCATTGTTTTCAGTTTTTCTGTTAATACGCAGTACATTTATTGCAGCAAATTAGAGAAGAAATTATTTATTAATTAAAAATAATTACAGAAAATTAAAGAATAATTTATTTATTAGGAATTAGAGAATAATTTATTTATTAGGAATTAGGAATTTATTTATTAGAAATTAGAGTAGAATTTATTTATTAGAGAGAAAGAATATTTTTAGAAATTAGAGTAGAATTTATTTATTAGAGAGAGAAGAACATATTTATTAGAAATTAGAGTAGAATTTATTTATTAGAGAGAGAAGAATATATTTATTAGAAATTAGTAGAATTTATTTATTAGAAAGAGAAGAATATATTTATTAGAAATTAGAGAAGCTCACTTCTTTCTGTTCTGAAGAAAATCAACCACAAAGTGGAAGTGAGGCATGGTGAATGACATGGAGATTTGTGATAAGCTTGTCTTTTTTTTCTCAGTATGAAAAAGATCTAAAAAACATTGCAAAATATAAAAAATCGAAATTAATCTGTAATATTAGCTATACTAAAACAGCTAACATAAAGGTACTTGTCAAAGTTTCATAATCAAAGTTTTTACCATTGCACACAATTTTTACTCATATAATTTTGAACAATAATTAAGAAAAGCATTTTGCTTTATTTATAATGTTAAATAAGACTATTATAAATGAAATAATACTAAAAGCAAATATTATTGGAAAACATTTATCAGTGCCATTAAAGTTTAAATTATTTACTATAGCTTTTTCTAAATGAAATAAATTCTTTATAAATGTTATATATCTAGATAAAAGTCAATTTTAATTTTCAAACATTAAATAAATAAAAAATGATTCAGTATTATACAATAATTACAAATTGGAATTTTAATACACTAGAATTTGAAATTAAAACATCTCTTGCCTCGAAATCTGGCAGACAGCCTTGGCCCACCCATGGGGCTGTTGCGCCAATGAAGAAGAATTTGAAATTATTTTGGCATAAATTTTAATAAATCTTCTGAAAATGTTAGGATTTAGGTCTGAATAAAAAAGTTATTGCAAACGAATTTTATATCTTTTTTTGGTATAAGAAATTAATTCTTGATAAAAACTGAACTCCATTGGAAATAGAATTGGAAAATACTCAAAAATCTGTTTATCTCCCTAGTGCAATTTAAATTAGATTAATACTTCGTAATTCATATGTTTTTAGGAAAGAGAATAGCATTTTATGATAGACTTAACATAGAATAAGCTGATATCTAATTTCAGTTTTTTTTTTAAATTTGATTTGAGTGTAGGCATTAACTTCTCTATTATACATTGTTATGAATTTAAAGTGATTTAACTTTACCGAATAAAATCTCATTTATGGAAATTTGTAAATATCAATTAAAAGGTTTATTTATTGGTATGATTTTTAGAACCTTTTCTTTTATTAAATTGAAAATAATTAGTAAAATGAAATTAGTAAATGAAAATAAGTTAAATAATTAAATTTTAAAAAAATATTTAAATGCGAAATTTATTAGTAAAGGAATTTTTACAAAATCGATTTATTTAAAATCTTTATTGAAGAAAATGAAAAAAGGAATTCATTTCTATAAAAATGATGTTAAAGTATGTATAATTTTATCAATATCTTACCGTATCAAGAAATTCCAAATATTTCAATAGGTATATCACCCAACCGCATGTTGCCATCTAAAAATAAGATTAAAGTTAAAATTTGCAACACACATCAAAATGCATGCTTTGTTTATTCATATGGTGTAAATTTGAGGATATTAGTATGATCCATGAAATGTGTTCAAAGTATTGTATTGTTTTTGTAATAAAAATCTAATAATTAAAATCTAATTTTAATTATTAGATTAATCATAAATTTGCTATTAGAACTGTGATTATTTTACATCATTATTAGTTGGCTACCTTTTTCTTATATATTAATAAAGAAATTAGTTTAGTTAATATTTTCCTTAAAATTAATTTATATACGATTTAATTTAAATTTAAGGTTTTGTCTTAAAAATTTGATGCATTCAAATTTGATTCACTTGACTATACGTTTAAGTTAAGATTTATAAAAAATAAATAAAATACCAATATTTATTCTTATAATTCTTGCGTACATCAAGTATGGTACAAGATTTAACATATTTCAACTTGTGCATTTGACTTATTCAATCTAAATTGCAAAAATACCTACTTTCCCATTCAAGATATAGTAAATGCCAAAAACTTCTATATTTTCAACAAATTTATATCCTTATACAACTGACAAATTTATGACTGACATTTGTTCCATTTTTGTTATAAAGATTAATATAAATTTGATAGAATGTACTATTTTCATGAAGGCCTAATAATAATACGAAAATTGTGAATTTTCTTAAATAGTTGTTGCATAAATAGGGGCCTAATAGCCGAGAGACTAACGTTCAATGCCACAGGTTTCTGTTGCGAATCCCGATGGTGTCATGGATGTTGCTTTTAGTGGTTTAGATCCGACTTTGAACCGTAGGTCCTGATTTAATATAATCGCAGAACCTTGAGTGTAGGGCTGGCAATCCAATCCCAGAAAAAGAAAACATCTCCTATCTCGAAATCTGCCAGTAGGCAGACTGCCTTGTCCCACCATGGGGCTGTTATGTCATTGAAGAAGATGTAGAAGTTGTATAAATAATATTAAAAAATAAAAAAATAATGAATGTAAACATAAAAATTGAAAAAAAGAAGACACAGAACAGAATGGTATTAAATTTATTTTAATGCAAAAAAAGAAAAAGTATCTTTACATAATTCACTTACCAGATATGTGTAATCCTTCTTTGTCACCACCGTATCTTTGCACATAGCCATTGGATCACTTTTAGTCATTCCGTATATCACCTAAACATGGAAATCAAAGATAATTAATTTTTACAGAAATAGGCAAATGCTATAGTTATATGGAATCAAAGTCACAATTTAATATTTTCAAGATCTTCAAATTAAGAGCTCATTTTTAATGGATTAAATTGCTAGTCGTTTTCAAAAACTGAAGAATTAAAGTATTACTGAGAAAATTTAAAAATCAATTAGTTAAACAGCATAAAAATTAGAGCAAATGAGTTTTTATGAATTCGCATTCCATTTTTTAAAATCACAACATATTAAGCTAATTTGTGTAAAGTTGATTAACTAGTCTTAATAACAAATAATATAATATTTTATAAATAATACATAAATATATTTTTTATAATTAGGCTTTTATTCTTAAAGACTTTGTTTTTTTAATGACGAATATTAAACAAAAATTTTTCTTTTATTTTTGATTATTTCAATAAGATGTTAAATATTACACAAGGATATATTTTTTTTAAGGAAGTTAGATTAAAATGTATATTATGTTTATTAACTATGGTATTTTTTATATTTTAATTTAATTAAATTTCTTAAGTATTTTCTAAAAGTAACATTTTAACTAACATCTTATGTAGTTTTTCCATTATAGGTATTTTAAACATACTTTAATTATCGACAAGTAAAAAAATCTGTAAATGTTTATAAAACATTTAACGTTACTTAATTTAAAAGATGACTTACAAGAGAGACGCAAGCGAAATATGTTGCTACTAAAAATAGATTGTAGATAATCATGGTTTTTCTCAATTCGAAAGGTTTTCTGTCTCTCATAAAAGAAGGTCCAATGACTTTGATGGTTAAAAGGTACAGCCCAACCAGAAATATGGGCCAAAAATTGCTTTTGACCAAGAACCATTCTCTTACTACTGGATCTAAAATTAGAAAAAAAAATGTTGTCATAAATATTAATTCAATAAAAATGAAAAAAATTATATGTAACTTTTCAAACTGAGAAAATGTAGTTTCTTTTTAGAACATTAAAATGAATTTATTTATACCTAGTGGGATAAAAAAAAAAAATTATTGGATATATTAAGTATATATTAAATTGCTATAAAGCATACAATCAGCAATTTGTTAAAAATCGTAAGCCTGATGTGCTCGCTTGCATTAATATTGGTTAAAATGAATATTTTTTATTAAATGGCTAGTAGGAGGACACATATTAATTAAGTTAATTTAAGCTAACTACATACGAACCTTGATTGGAAATAATTTTGAATGCATTTCCATCACTTCAAATAATTTTGAATGTCTTTTAAAATTTTTTATCTCATGATTTACAAATTATTTGCTGGATATAATTTGTATGTGATATAAGAAGCATTTATTTTTATGTTGGAAAATACTACATTTAAAAATTAATTAACATAATAAATTTTTTTTTTAAATATATCAGTTAAAAATATTTTAGTCTGAAATATAACTAAAATATTTAAAGAAAATTCTGAATAATTATAATTCACCTATAATTGAGAATATTTTTGATAGCTATGAAAGCAGTATTTCTAGGATATTTATATACTATGCTCTTAATATTTTGAGATGTTTTGTATTTTATAAAATTCACGATATCTAGGTTTATATAAGTGACAAAAACAATAAATGGATTTTTATATGAATATTTTAAATATATTTTACATTATTATTATCATTATATTAAGACGATGGATAGAATAAAATATGCTTTTGTCTTGATTGCTTCTAGAAATTTCATTTAATTCTCAAATTTTATATATAATTAAGCTCAGCTAAGTTTTAAAGAGTATGTTTTGTATTTTATAAAATTTCCGATATCTATATAAGTGACTAAATGGATTTTTTATATGAATATTTTAAATGTATTTTACATTATTATTATCATTATATTAAGACGATGGATAGAATAAATTAATATGCTTTTGTCTTGATTGCATCTTTCATTTAATTCTCATAAGTTTTTATTTATTCAACTTAGATACAGAGTTTTAAAGATAAAAACCCAGTATTGTTTACCTTTAAAATTTTTATTTATTAGATACATATGCAATAATTAGTCAAAATGTTTTGCTGGTAGGAGTATATGAATAATATGAATAAATATATGAACAAGTATATGATATATCAGTATATAATAAATAGAATATATGTTTATAATATCAGTATATGAATAAATATTATTTAACAACATTTAAAAATTTTTCCTTTATAAATTGTTTGTTTGTAGGCTGAAGAATGAATCCTTCCTTTCCTTTATAATCATATTAATTATATTTAAAGCTTGTATTAGAAAAATGCAGTTACCATTTATAATCATGGTATTTTCAAAATAAAAATTCTTACTGCAAATGGGAAACATATTCCAAAGATTTCATTTTCAAATCTGCTTTATACACGAAGATTTTGAAGACAGAAATCTTTTTGAAAACTGAAGCTTTTAAAGTGCTAACAGCATGGAATAAAATGAATTCTAACTATTATCGCTTAACTATTGCCCATTAAAATGGTTGCTTTGCAGCAAAATACATTATACATTGCAATCGACTTTGCCTTCATCCATATCGTTAGTTCAAGTACAGAAGACAGGTTTTGACTTGTGATGAATGACAACTTTTTGACTTGCATCGCTTCCAAATGACTTTTTGAATTTCAACCTTGAAACATCATATTGACAGTACTATCTGCTACAAACCAGATTACCCAATCAGAAAGCAGAAAACATTCTTATTTCTTACAGTCTATGAAAGACAGCTTTCTAATTAATAAAGAATTTGGTATAACCCTGTTGTACAAGATGAATAAAATATACAGTCCATTGTGTATTGTTTAAGAACTTATAATTAAATCCATCAAGGAGCCATACAATAACTGGGGGAGGAAATTTCATATCTGAATAGCAATATCTTTAAGATGCATAAAGAGTCACCTGTATCAACATCTGTATTTTTGGTTCACTGATACGAGTTAGATTCAATTGTTTTTTCAATAAAATTAATAGAAGATTTAAAACATTATTAAAGACATTATTATTATTTTAATGTTTTAAATAACAAATATTTAATTTTAATGTTTTAAATAACAAATATTATTTTAATGTTTTAAATCCTCTATTTAAAATTTATGTTAGACTAACATTGCTTTTTAAAATTATTCAATAACATTCATCCTATACTTAACATCAATATATCAATAAGAAAAACAATAGACAGCTGTCATATGCAATTAAAATAGCATATGTATCTAGATATATATATATACATTTAATTAAAAATAATTAATGTATGAATTATATCTTATATATCTTATTTATGTAGTTTCAAAAAATTTTGCTGTTCAGAATACAATGAAACAAATACCGAAAAGTGTATTCCAATCATTGGGTGAGGAATGGAATACATTGGTATAAGTAGATATATTTTTAGTTTTAAGGGTAACTGCACCCCATTTTATAGCAATATAAAAGTAGCATTTATAGTATATATATTTTATTGTTTTTCTCTCGTATGTAGCGTAACTGCACCCATACAAGAGAATACAAGAAATTTCCCACTAAGCAGCCTGACTGTAAATATAAGTCCGTTAAACATGCTGTCATAAACAGTTGGGCACGTTATCGTAGACTACAAGTAAGGATATATTATTATATTAATTACATTAATTAGTAGCTTCCATTTAAATGTCTCTCCCCTTGTGGTTCTGGGTTAAAAACGCCCCACTGTAGACCATGCATGTCGTAAAAGGCTTTTAAAATAGGTATCCAGTGCCCGAGAATAACCGGTGGGGTAAAGTCAGACTTCTTCCGTTGGATACCCCATGTCTTTGTGCCACAAGATCCAGGCAAAAAGAAGCTGCATATTTTACCCTTTATCATGACTCGTAGATTTAAGTGGGTTCATGTACTTGGTCTGGATATTACTGTCGACCAAGTGGGATAAGAAACAACAAATGTTTATTTTGTGTGTTTCTTTTATTATAAATATGAAGACTAGAGGGGTAATGACAAAATGCCACTTGAATCGCTGGCTATATATTGATTTTTCTTTATTTGCCGTAATTCATACATACTAATTACAGCTTTTTAAACTATACTATTTACAACTTTAAATATACTAATTACAACTTTAAAATATACTATTTACAAGTTTAAAATATACGATTTACAACTTTAAAATATAAAGTGTTAGTTATTTTAATTTTAGGTTTAAGTCTTAAATATTATGTTTAGGTATTAAATTTACACAAAAATGTTTTCCTAGCTGAAGATATTTTTTTATTAATAATAAAGGCATTTTTTAAATATTTATGCACTGAAAATAAATTTGATTTAAATAAATGTTTCCCATTACTGCATTAAAGATTCATTTCATGAATGAACATTCTTTTTCACTTTTCATTAAGACAATGGCAGTCTGTTCGTATGAAATCTGGTTTATTAGCATTTATTAACTTGTATCTCGTCCAAGGAAAAGAAAAACATTAACTCTTTCCGAAAATCACCAAGATTTGACCTCATGAAACCCAAAGATATCAGTCATTTACCCAGTGACCTTCACAACACAATCATTAAACATGTTTAGGAAATATTCTAACATCAGCAGAACAACCTCGTAAAGTATTTTGACTATAAAAAAAACTGCTACAGGAAGGCATGGGGTGAATGATAATTATTTATGGCCTTATAATATTAATAAAAATTATTTTAAATTGTATATTATTATATTTTGTTTCTACTAGCTCTATCATTATTTAATTTTTTTAGTACTTTTTATGAAAAGCTATATGCAATTTTCGTATGAATACATTAAAAATTTAAATGACCTTTTTTTTTTTTTGAGGTTTATTTACGGTAAAAAAAATCACTAAATATAATTATAATTTTAAATTAATTCCAATTGCAGTTGTAGTAGGATGAAAACATTTATTTTGAATAGTATACAGATTACTCACCTCCTGTATTTAAATAGTCTTCTAAACCATCAAATATGCCAATTATGTTGAAGGCTCTCCTTTCCACAAAATTAGCCATGGCTAACTTATTTGTGCGTTAGGAAATTCTTTTTTAAAAAATCTAGAGACAAAAATATACTTATAATCGTTTTGCAATGCATAGGAATAAAGCATATGCAGAAAATATAAAAGGTACAGCATTTTAAACTATCTACTATAAAATATTCGTATCAAGTATTATAATTAAAAATAATAGCTTTTGTTAATAAAAAAATTGATTATTATTATTGTGCAATTCATACATTTCTACTTTGGTATTATGGCGAACTCCATTGATATATCGTTTGAATTCTGATCAATCCAATGCCGTATTTCAAGCAAATTGGTAGAAAACATATTCAGTATTTTGACAGTAGGTTTTAAACCTCGCTTTTTCACTCTTCTTCTAAGGAAAGTGACAATATAATTCTACTTTAGTTATTCTTATAAATAGGAAGTCCCACAGGATGATACTAGGTTAAAATAAAGGAATAGTAATAAAGTAATAGGAATAAGTAAAGCAATAGGAATAAAGCAATAGGAATCGGTAAAAATAGGAATAAAGCATATGCAGAAAATATAAAATGTATTGTATTTTAAACTACTGACTATAAAATTTTTTGTATCAAGTATTTATACTTAAAAATATTTAAAGAAATTATTAAAAAACAAGTTTTTTACTAATAAAAAATTGATGATTATTATTGTACAATTCATACATTTTTTACTTTGGTATTGTGGTGAACTCCAGTGATATATCATTTGCATTCTGAATTATCCAATGCCATATTTCAAGCAAGTTGGTAGAAAACATATTCAGTATTTCGATAGTAGGTTAACCTTCCTTTCCACTCTTCTTCTGAAGAAACTACTAATATAATTCTAATTTAGTTATTCTTATAAATAGGAAGCTCTACAGGATGATACTAAGTTAAAAAAAAGCAATAGGAATAGGTAAAGCAATAGAAATAAAGCATATGCAGAAAATATAAAAGGTATTGTATTTTTAAACTGCTTACTATAAAACTTTGACATGACGTATACATACTTTACTTAAAGAAATCATTAAAATATAATAGTTTTTAGTAATAAAAAAATTGATGATGATTGTTGTACAGTTCATACATTTTTACTTTGGTATTGTGGTGAACTCCTGTGATATATCATTTGCATTCTGAGCAATCCAATGCCATATTTCAAGCAAGTTGGTAGAAAAACACATTCGGTAGTATTTTGATAGTAGGTTAACCTTCCTTTCCACTCTTCTTTTAGGAAAACTAATAATATAATTCTAATTTAGTTATTCTTATAAATTGGAAGTCCATAGGATGACACCAGGTTAAAATAAAGGAATAGGAATAAAGCATATGCAGAAATTATAAAAGTTATAGCATTTTTAAACTACTTACTATAAAATTTTCGTATCAAAGTATTTATACTTAAACATATTTAAAATTATTAAAAGATAAAAGTTTTTTACCAAAAAAAAAAAAAATTCATGATTGTTATTGTACAATTCATACACTTTACTTTGGTATTGTGGTGAACTCCTTTGATACATCATTTGCCTTCTGAGCAACCCAATGCCATATTTCAAGCAAGTTGGTAGAAAACATATTCAGTATTTTGAAAGTAGGTTAACCTTTCTTTTTCCACTCTTCTTTTAGGAAAACTAATAATATAATTCTAATTTTAGTTATTCTTATAAATAGGAAATTCCACAGGATGCTACTAAGTTAAAATAAAAAGGAATATGAATAAAAGCAATAGGAATAGGTAAAGCAATAGGAATAAAGCATATGCAGAAAATATAAAAGGTATTGCCTTTTAAACTACTTACTATAAAATTTTCGTATCACGTATTTATACTTATAAAAATATTTTAAAAAATCATTAAAAAATAACAGTTTTTACTAATAAATAAAAAATGATGATTATTATTGTACAATTCAAACATTTTTACTTTGGTATTGCGGTGAACTCCATTGATATACCATATGAATTCTGAGCATTCCAGTATCATATTTGGTAGAAACAATTTGAAAACATATTCAATATTTTGATAGTTAAGTTAACCTTTCTTTTCAGTTTTCTTCTAAGAAAACTAATAATATAATTCTAATTTAGTTATTCTCATAAATAGGAAGTTCCACAGGATAAAACCACGTTAATAACCCTGAAGTAAATCTCTGGTTATTAATGGGGTGAATGTTACGAGATACGGAAACCGAATTTATTAATTAGTGAAATTGCGATAATTTAATTATGAGGATATATTAAGAAGCTTTGTTTATGATTTTCAATCAATACATGTGAAATGTTTACAACTCGATATTTCCTATAGCAGCAAAGCAATTAAAAAGAGTCGATTAGCATTGATTTCCCGAATTAAAATGGTTTTATAATGTACTCTCATTAGAGTAAACGAAATCAAGATTGATATAGTCATGTCGAGAAAGATTTATTTTTTAACCTTATAAATAGCAAATTACCTAACATTTGTTTACTAGTTTACTAAAGTTCAAAGTTAATATTAAGATTAAAGTTTAATTTATTCAAATCCTTCTATTGTGCACACACTCGCTATATATATATCTTGTTCAAATTTTTAATCGTTAATAAAATACTTTTATTCCTCCACTCAAGTTCAAATACATTTTTTTTTAACTTGTCCTGGATGATACTTGATGTTAATACAGTTTTTCAAATATTAATTCATTATTTTAATTTAATTAATTAATTTTTTGTAGGTTTTTTTTTTAGATAAGTTGCATGTATCTACCAATAGATGGCGCCAGATGTTACAGGAAAAATTTCAATTTTATTTATAAAGGACAGTAGGAAAAGTAGGAAAGTAGGAAAGTAAGGAAAGTAGAATTGACTTAAAACTTTTTTATATTACTTGTTTTTAATTTATAATCACTTCATAATAGATAAATTAAATAAAAATTAAAATGGATTAAAATTATTTATAAATTAATTATAATTTTCCTTCGCTTTGTTATTGATTTTTCATTTTTATTTCTTTTGATATTGATTTTACATTTTTGTTTCCTGTGATGTTGATTTAATTTGATATTAATTTATTTTTCTCATTCCTAATCAAACAGTTTCTAATTGATGATAATAAAAAATTAGAATTTTTTACTTAATTTTTTTCTTTCCTGTTACATTTTTTGTTAGAAGATAATTTTTGAAATTCATAGAAGTAATTTTCATAATAATTTTGCAGCTTAAATTTATAATTATCTTTTAATTTGCATAATCTTTAATTTAAGAATGTGGAAATGGTCATTTATGGAACAGATGAATGTGGAAATGGTCCATGGTCATTTAAAAATCCATGAAACACGTATAATAGCTTGAATTAAAAACCTGTTATTATGATCTCCGTTAAGATTGTTATGGTTACTACGTTAATATGCAACAACTTTGACAAAAATTCATTTTTAGGCGAGAAGGCTAAAAGAAAAGATGAATCTTGTACTAAAATTCAATCTTGTAATAGAATATTCTTGTAATAAATACTATAACATTCTTTATACACTTTCAAAATTTGATTTAATATAAAATAAAACAATTTCAAAATTTCATTTATTGTTCCAGATAAAAATATAATTTAATATTATATAATAGTTTAATAATTTATAATTTAAAAGTCATTATTATAAATTTTAAAAAAATGATACTATTTCTGTTTAAGTTTTTAGATAAAATTTAAATCTTAAATTTTTAATTTCATAAAAATTGTTCCATATTATTTCATATTTAATTTTTCTTTAAAATATTAAAAATACATACTGAATTTATAGTAGTACTTCCGCTTCTTCTATTTAATCTTTGTAAGATAAACCTAAAAAAAAAAAAAAAAAATCTTTTATTGATGATATAATAATATAATAAAAATAATCATTTATTGTTATTTTTACTGATGATATGTTATAATTTTAATTTATACTAATTAATGTATATATTTATAATTTAATTTATACTAATTAATGTATATATTTATAATTTAATTTATACTAATTAATGTATATATTTATAATTTCATTTATACTAATTAATATATATATTTATAATTTAATTTCTATATTTTATTATTAATAATTAATAATTTATTTTTAATTTATAATTACTTCATTCATATAAATTAAAATTTATTTTTAATTATCACTGAACAATTAACTAATCACAAGCAATTTAATTATAATACGAAACAAGTTTAAAAGGAGTATAAATTCATTAACTTTAAATTAAGTTAATTAAAGGTTTCAAAGTTCTCACTTGAATGAATTAGGTAAAATATTTAAAAAATTAGGATAGTATATGGTTTATGGGCATTCCAGTGATTACATTATTATAAATAAGAAAAGAAAAATATTTATGTTTGATTAAAACCATTATTAAATTAAAGCTTTCGAAATAAGGAGGATAATAATAATAAATAGCACAGAAGTTTATATACGTTTCTTTGTTACTATACATTTTATTTATATTAATATAAAAATGATGTTATATCATAAGTTCTCATATAATACTAAATATTGAATTCTACAACAAATCTAAATATTATTAAAATTATTCCACAATATATTATTCTTCGTATTAACATGTAATAATAGTCGCGTAAATTTCTGTAAAATTCGTAGTGTCGTGGATATTTAAAAAAAATGGCAAATATATTTAATGTATTCTGTTTGGCCATTATGTAGGTGAGATGGAATTCTGATCAACGCATAAGAAGGTTAAGAGTTTCAACTACTTTAACCCTTTATAAAAGTTGATTTATTGAGATATGACCTTTTATTTTTTGTTTCTAAACACATCACTGATGTTCCTGCACATTTTCTAACACATATTAGAATTGTTAATAAAAATAATTTTAATTACATACAAAAGTTTGCGAATAATAAACCATATTAAGTTTTATTAGTAATATTAACTAACATTCATTGCTCTATTTCATAATTTTTTTCGTATCAATAATAACATATTTTTAAAATTTATTCATCATAATTAATTAAAAACGTAAAAGTGTGACACAATTTATTTTTTAAATTACTATTCCTAAAAATAGAATACATTTACTTTGTTTTACAAGAAAGTTAAAACATCTTTCTTAAATGATGCTGCTTTCTTTTTGAACTTTTAAATGTTTTCGAAATTTTTGCTTGATTCTAACGAAATTTCACTGACATAAAACATTGAAAACTCTCAACCTTTATAAAGAATAAAAATTGTTTATATTTTTAAAATCAAAAACTGTAACATATTTAATTAAAATCAGTAAAATTTTAAATTTTGCATTTTGCCGTGTTTCGCTCTAATTATTCTTTCTTCTTATATATTTATGTTATAAACTAAAGATTTCTACTTATATTTCGCATCTTTTGTTGTTATATGATGATATGAAAAACAGAAAGTTTTGTATAAAAAAATAGGTTAATGTTTTCACAAAAAAGTAGGTTGATAAAATTTAAACAATAATACATTGAAGCATTGTATATATTTATAAAATGAAAGACTTTTGAAATTAGTTTTATATGGGATACTTTGTTGATTTGCTAAACACTTTTAACTTAAATTGATACTTAATAGTAAAATTACAAAATACATCGGGTAAATTAAACAAATGCTTTTAAAAGGTACATTAAATTTATTATTTAATTTGAATCAAAACATTAATTAAATAATTTAAAATACAAATCGACAAACTGTTATCTGCCAGTACCACCATGGGCTGTTTCTTGCACCAATAAAGAACACGAAGAAGAATCGACAAACTGTTGCTGAATTTTACTTACAAATAACTGAAATATTGTTGCCCTAGTAACCATAATATATTCAGAATCTCATTAAGCTATGCTAAATTTTTATATTACATTCTGTTTAGAATTACGATAAATGCCAAAAAATTTGGGAAGTGAAAAACAATTTAATTATGAATCTAAAATATCATTGTTTGACAATTAATAACAGGGGATTAGAATTTTCAAATAAGTATTACTTCAAAAATTAGAATATAATTTCATGTATTTTAATTATTATTATACCACTACTACTACTATTTACTATACTACTGTGTCCAAAAAGTAAGAAAAATTTTCAATTTAAAATTTCCAGGGCTTATGGAATTTCATTTATGTTTTCTTTTTAGGTTGCTGGCACTGTCCTTGACATCCGTGTGAAATGTGAGGTCAAAATATTCATTAGTGTTTAAGTTACGCTTGGCTTTGTGAGACGCTAAAACTGATTCCGGTGATTTCTGAAATGTTTGAATTAATTGAGCAAAGAACTTGTATTAAATTTTGTTTGCGGAAACTTATAGAATGTGGTGAGTATTTCTATATTGGAAAGAAATGTTTAGAAGTGGCATAAACAGTTCAAAAGAAGGCAGAGAACGTGTTGAAGACGAAGAACCCTCTGGTCGACCCTCAACCTCAACCGATGAACTGACGTCCAAAAATTTAACGATTTCGTGCTTGCAAAACCGTCGATTTACAATTAGAGACCTTGCTGATGATGTTGGAATTTCAAAAGGAACGGT
This sequence comes from Caerostris extrusa, assembly GCA_021605095.1. Classification (NCBI taxonomy): domain Eukaryota; kingdom Metazoa; phylum Arthropoda; class Arachnida; order Araneae; family Araneidae; genus Caerostris; species Caerostris extrusa. The sequence goes on along the minus strand of BPLR01000447.1, from coordinate 77,554 downwards.
CAATTTCATGTTGGGCCTCAAACGCGTCAAATCTCGATTGGTACCGAAAACACTGAATGCGCCAGCTCACACTGCATTGATTCTTCGTGACTGTTTCGCCAAAAATGAAACCCATATCCTTCCACAACCACCGTATTCACACCGTGCAATTTCTGGCTATTCCCTAAACTCAAAAGACCACTGCGAGGACACCGTTTTGAATCGATTGAAGAGAGATTCAACGTGAATCGCCGCGCGCTTTGAAGGCCATCACTGCCGATGACTTTTTAGCATGCATTGAGAATTGGAAAAAAGTTGGCATATGTGCATTGTGTCCGGAGGGGGATTACTTTGAAGGCGATGAAATAAATTTGGAAGAATAAATAAAGGGTTTTTGAAAAAAAATAATTGGACTTACTTTTTGGGCACAGTAGTAGTTCGTTCGTTTTCTCAATGAAGAATCGGAAATTTTAATTCAGGAAAATTGATTACAATAATTGTACAGGTAAGTATAATTTATATTTTCTTAGCAACCATATTGCTCTCAACGCTCACCTCTGATGTCCTTATAACTGTCTGCAAATTCTGAAAAACATCCCCCTAGTTAAAGGATTTAAATTGATTAAGGTACACGTGGAGAGAAATGCAGATTAGAATAAGAATATATGATTTCAAAAGGAAAACCAAACTAAAAGCAATAATGATCGAAGAATGGTGGAACATTGATGCAGAAATTGCAAAACAAGAATCAAAGACTTCCTTCCAAAAAGCAACAACAAATTATCTTAATGTCAAGATGTTGAAACTCTGCTGTGAAAGCTATAGAATATCATAATAAGTACTAATCGACTGAAATATTATACTGTTTACAAATACATAGAAATTTCTTTTTAGATAATTTTTGATCCTTGAATTTCCCCCAAAAAATTTTACTTTTTTTAAGATATTGAATATAGTTTTAAGCAAAGTTATACATATCATAAAAAATTCTTAATATAAAATAATTTTTTTTTTAATATTTCAGATTGTTAATCAATTATGTAGATTTCGTTGAAATTCGTAGTTGATTAAAATTGTTAGTTAAAATAAAAATTGTTAGTTAAGTAATTAGTTAAAATTGTTAATCTAAAAAAAAGATCTAACTGCCAATAAAATTAAGTATTTATTAGAAATTCTTATCTTTTTGCTAAAATTTGAACACTAATTAAATCTTTTTTTTTTGTGCGATAAAACTTTTTAGGGGCTATTTCATATTAACATGGAAAACAATTTAAAACTGCAAATTTGTTTAAATATAATATTGTATTGCAATACATGCTAAGTTTAATTCTAATACTGTATTTTAATACACGTTAAGCTTAATTCTAATATTTAATTTTAATGCATGTCATTAAACTTAAACTTGTTTATTTTTTGAAACAGTGAATTAAAATGTGTAACTTCAATTTTTTAAATGCAAATTTACTTTTACATATTTTTAAAACCATGTTGAAAAAGCAAGAAAAAAATATTGAAAAAAAAAAGGATTCATGTATTCAATATACTTATCACAAACCAGTTATTGTTTTATAAAGATCCTATTTTAACTAATTCGTCTTAAAATGTCATAATTACTTTAAAAACGTGTTTGGTTTTATGATATATTTTATACTTATAATTTCAAACAACTGCTATATCTTGTTAACTAAAAAATTATAAACGAAATTATATCGGATTTGTTATTATTAAATCAAATACAACTTTATCACCAAATTTCAAAATAATATACTGAAGATAGATTGAAAAAATCCCTTTTGGGATACTTTTAAACGTTTTGATAGGATCAAAATAAAACATAACATTATCAATATTGCGTGTACCAATTTTGCTAAAAGGTGTGAGAAAAGTTCATGGAACTTTCAACTTTAATATACTTCTGATTAGTTCTAAACGCTTCAGTGGATTTATGACGGAAGAAGAATTCTGATGCACCGCCTCTCAACTTAGAATTTTAATTGATAAATAGATCTTTACACTTTTTCCTCTTTCCGTACTGAAGGTCGGCTCTTTCATGTTAAGCAGACTTCCTAAGTCACTTCTAGCGGAAAAGATGGATAAAATGTTGTTTAGGCTAGCTGTGCAGAGAATTTCTGCGTTATTACGAATTTTTTTTTTTAAACTTATTTTAAAAGCTTTGAAAAAACTTGATACAAAAATACATTTACTGTCTATGGAAAATGTACTTAAATTTACTGACACGTAAATTTATTCACAGCCATTTTTAAGCTTTTTATATTTTGACTTTATTTATTTTACTGAATTTAGCTTATAGAATTCAAACTATTAATGCCTCAATTCAAATATTTAGTTTAATATATTTCAGTTTTAATATAAATAAAACAAATATTATATTTTTATAGAACTGATTGAATGTGCTTATAAATGAGATCAAGAAATGTGTTGATAAATAAAGAAGATATATTTTTCATCAAAATATTTCACATGCATCACAATTAAAAGAAATTTTTTTATTTAATTTTATTATTTTAATATGTCAACCATTAGTTAAATATCCTTTTATATATTTTGAGCCAAACTTCAAATTATATAAAAACAATTATAATATGGAGAATTATTCGCTATAAATATATTTGGGAATAGTTTTTGATTTAAAAAAAAAGATATAATAAAAATACCGATTTAAAAAAAAATTTCGTTAAAGAAAGACGAAAATTGTACAGCTTATAAAATTATTGATAGCGAAAAAAAAATCAAATTTTAATTTATGGAATCAAAACAAATTCTCATCTTATTTACGAATTCCCTATTATTCATTCAAAATTTTCATTAAAAATCATAAATAATCATAAATCATTCATAAATCTAAAATTGACATAGATTAAAACACATTTGTCATCTAAGATTTGTTGAATATTTTATACGATCAAATATTAAACTATTAACTACCTAGCAATAATACCAACCTTAGAAAAATTTTTGATAATAAAATTAATAAAATGAGAAAGTAAAAAATCATAACTTGCCAAACAATCTTCAATATGTTGTCATGTACTTTGCAGAATGATGTTCTTAATGTGTATGCTTCGTGTGCACACTAAATTTAAGTAATACACATTTTCTCTAAATTCTAAACTCCATGCTGCGTTTGGGTCATACCTAACCTTGCTTAGAACAGGTTGGAAGAACAAAAATACAGAAAAGAAAAGAAAGTTGCAACTTTCCAGCCTTCAAACTGTTGACCTCCTCCGTCTTGCCTGCAATAAATGTAGACGACCTCTAAGTTGACATATTCTCTCCAGCAATATTGCCACTGAAAATGCGTACTAGAGAAAAGAAATAAAAGCTTCGAGCCACAAAGAATCTTTGTTTTATTCAACTAGCTTAAAAACACGTTGATCTTGAGACCCAAATTATCTTAAAAGTCATTCATCAACGGGATGGTAATTTTCTTTCGATTATATTTAAGAAATGCAATTGTCTCGATTCAAACTGTAATTATTTGTAGTACATTAGAGAAAAATTAAAATAAAAATTGTATGTAAGAAAATAGATAATCGATTCATGGAAAGAATATATTGAAATTTTAATTACAAAATTTTCATTACAAATGTAGCTAATTTCGATTTATAATTCAAAATATATTAATTCATATTAATTAAAAATTACTTGGACATCTAATTGATTTAAGAAATGCATGTGATATCATTTTAATTAATTAAGATTAATAAATTGCTTTATATATTTTATGGAAACTGTAGAAAAAAAAATATTTTTAAATACGTGAAGTAATTTACATGCCAACAAAGACATTTTTCAACATGTAAATTTTTAATTACATAAGTTACAAACTAGCATTTACTAAGTAAATACAATTGCTAGGTAAAAATATAATTACTTTTTTGTCAGTGATTTATATTAAAATATGCTGTTTACAGAGAAAGATTAAAGTATTGAATGATTTAAAAGGAAATTACATCTAAATATTTTATTTAAATTAAACTAAATAAAGCTACTCAAAAATCTAGATTATTTTTACTAATATAAAGCAAACAAATTGAAAATTATATAATACAAAATATTATACGAACTAAATAAAAATTGGATGTAAAAATAGATAATCGGTTCACGGAAATTCAATAAAAAATTTTTTTCAATAAAAATGTAGCTAATTTCGATTTATAATTCAAAATAACGATCGTATTAATTAAAAATTACTTGAACATCTAATTGATTTAAGACATACATGTGATATCATTTTAAGCAATTAAGATTAATAAATTGTTTTATATATTTTATCGAAAGTGTTGAAAAAATATTTTTTAATGCGTGAAGTAATTTATATACCAAGAAAGATATTTTTCGACATGTAAATTTGTAATTAATTAGTAAATACAATTGCTAGCTAAAATATAATTAACTTTTGTCAGTGATTGATATTAAAATATGCTATTTACAGAGAAAGATTAAAGTAATGAATGATTTAGAAAGGAAATTACACCTAAATATTTTATTTATGTTGAGCTAAATAAAGCTACTCAATATTCTAAATTATTTTTACAAAACAGCAAACAAATTGATAATTATATTATACAAAATTAAAACAAAAATTGGATGTAAAAATAGGTAAACGGTTCACGGATATTCAATCACAAAAAACAATTTCATTAAAATTTAGGTAATTTCGATTTTTAATTCAAAATAACGATATTAATTAAAAAATTACTTGAACATCTAATTTATTTAAGAAATGCATATGACATCAGGTTAGGTAATTAAGATTAATGAATTGTTTTGTATATTTTAAGGAAATTGTTGAAAAAAATATTTTTAAATGCGTGAAGTAATTTATATTCCAAGAAAGACATTTTCTACATTTAAATTTTTAAATAATTAGTAAATACAATTGCTTGATAAAATGAAATAAATTTTCTATTTTACTACAGATATGATAAAGAAAATTTTATTTTACTTTTTGTGATTTATATTAAAACATGCAATTATAGAAAGATTAAATTAGAAATGAAAATGACATCTAAATATTTTATTTAAGTTAAACTACATAAAGCTACACTATAATTTAAATAATTTTTACTAAAGAAAAAAAAATTGAAAAGTAAATTATTTTTCATTTTCTAAAGCGATATAGAAATTATATTTAAATCTCTTGATTTAGCAAGATTTTGCGTAATAAAGTATAAATAACAATTTAATATTATAAATTGCATTTAAATCATTTATCTATAAAATTAATAAAATAATAATTTTTAATAAAAATATTATTCCAAAATTAATTAAACATTTTCATTTATGGAAAGATAAGGAGTTTTTTTTTTTTTTTTTTTTTTTAGTTTTCTGATTATGAATAAGATAGATCAATAGTCAACCACAGTAATCGTAAACAGTCCCCAGTTTTATAAAAAAAAAAAAATAAATAAATAAATAATAAAAATATCATTTTAACAATATATATTTGTAGTTCTTACAATGTTTAGTTGTTTATTATTTCTACAATGCTTATTTGTTATCGTTGATATTTTTGTGAAGAATACAAAAAGTTTACAAGTAGATCTGAAATCATAAAGAGGTAACAAAATATTATGAATATAAATAATATTCTTATATATGTTGTCACTTTTATATGCAAAAAATAACAATTATTGTAGATTATTTGTAATCCTTTCTAATTAACATGAAATTGATATATTAACAACACAGTTTGTGGTTTCAAAAATATAAATTTTTTAGTAACTTTTTAAATTTTTCTTATAAGTTTATTCTTTGTCAAAATTCAGTAAGTAAATAAAATACTTTTCGTAAACACTTGTTTCATTATCCTTAAATTATCAATTTTTTTTTATAAGCAAAACTTCAAAAATTTTTAACCCTTTATTTCCAAAAAGTCTTTACAATTTTATTTTCGAAGTCTTCCTTTACACAAGAACCATTTCACAAATTCCAAACGAAACTAAACCACTTTTTCAACAATTTAAGAATTTAGCATCACGTATAAAAGAAAAGTATAAACGAAAGGTTTGTGATAAAGATACTACTAAAAATTTATTACTGCAGGTCATTTTTTACTGGTTTACCCTTGAAGAGCAAGACTGCATTAAAAATTCTCTCACGAATTTGCTGTCATTCTTCACTTTGTCCATGGCATAGCTATTAATTGCGCAAGGTTGTACGGAAAAGTCATCGACCAATCATGTATAAGGGAAAGAAAACTAATCTACTAAACAGAAAACTAATCTTTATTGTTTAAGCAAAATTATTATTTTATAAATAAAAAATAAACATTTTATTTAATAACTTTAATTTTACTCTATGTATAAAATATTATACATTGTAATAAAAATATTATTCCTAAAAATAAGTAAATAAATTAGTAATTAAGCTAATTAAATTAGTAAATAAGTTTAATATTAATCTTATAGCTTAAAAAAAATGTAACGAAATATTTTATCGTACTCAACATTTGCTAGGTTATTAGGTTTATGTATAAATAATATTACATATATATTACGCATTAGTATTTTCTTATTTTTAAAAATATTGTATAATTACAATGTATTCTACTAAGTAATTTTATTATTAACGGAAAATAGTAATTATATTATAATATAATTAAAATGTATTCTAAAAATAGTTTGCTACTATGTTTATACTTCAAGTAAGAAACATAATGTTTAGAAAAAAAAATAATTTAATTTGTTTCAGTTCTTTTATAATTCAATTCTAAATAGTATGGGATTTAGAGCAGAGTTAAGAAATAAAATAGTTTTCCATCTTTGTCTATGGTTTATACTGCATTATAATATTATTAATATCAAAAATAATTTAATAAATAATTTTTTTTTTATCCATTTATGTCCAAGAAATAAATATTTTTTAAATAAATACTTTCATGTTTGTTTGAAGTTGCTTATTACTTAAGTAAAGTTTGTTAAATTAAGTAAAAAATTACTTGTACATTTAATTACAATTACAATTTGAAGAATAATTTCTTCAAATATTAATTTAAAATTAATTTACTATTTAATTAATTAAAAAAAAATGGTGGGTTTTTAATAGTTTTGTGATTAATTTTTATCAATATATCAACGGACCATGTTATTGTAAATAAAACGTTGAAAACAATCTTTTTTAAAAAGAAATGTTAGATTTATTTTTTGTTAAAGTGTATAACTGATTAAAAGATTTTGTTTCGTTATTCTTAATAAGGAGAAAAGGAATTTTATAACAATTAAAATATATATTAAACTCATGTTTGTGAAAATTGAAACACCATGAAGGACTTACGCGAGTGAGCTGAAATTTTCAGGAAATACAAATTAGCGCATGATATGCAAATGATTAGAATTTCAAATCCGTAGCGCATGCGTATGCTGAGCAGCGCCCTCTGAACGGCGGATGGATCCGATTAAACAGACGGCTGTAGCGAGGCGTGTATGGTTATCTGCTAGTGGTAAACGTTAGCTCAATCGTTACTTATGCCTCTTCGACGAAAAGAGAGCGAGATTTGAACAACTTACAGAGTTTGAACGGGGGAGAATCATCGGCCTTCGTGAAGCTGGATTGTCTTATCGTGCAGTAGCCGCTCGTGTGCAGCGTAACAGCAGCAGAATGATGCGTCTTTGGAAGCAGGACGGACGAGTGTCGGACAACTCGGAAATCTGGGAGAGGACCCGAAATGTAACGTCAGCTCGCGATGATAGAAACTTGGTCCGCATGGCGCTGACGGACCGTACAGCTTCCTCTAGACAATTGGCAGCACAGTGGTCAATAGCTACAGGTGTTTCATTGTGTGCTTCATCAATTCGTAGACGTCTGCTGCAGCGTGGACTGCGCGCAAGGACTCCTTTATATAGGATCCCACTCACGCTAAATCATCGCCTCCCGCGGCTACAATGGGCCGCGTCAGCATAGAGACTGGCGTGCTGATTGGCAGCATGTCGTGTTTTCTGACGAATCCCGCTTTAATTTATGGTACCATGATGCCCGCATTCGTGCCAGACGCTATGCCGGTGAACGCCACCTTCTGGAGTGCATTATCGAACGCCACAGTGGACGAACACCCGGAGTTATGGTCTGGGGTGCCATAGCATATCATGGACGATCTCAATTGCTAAGAATTGTGAGCAATCTGAATAGCAACCGGTACATCAGTGAAGTTCTACAGGCCTAAGCTGTGCCCTTCTTACAAAGATTGCCAGGCTCTGTATTTCAACAGGACAATGCCCGCCCTCATATCGCTAGGACTGTTCAATCCTTCTTTGCAACGCGGCAGGTACAGCTTCTTCCTTGGCCTGCGTATTCCCCAGATATGTCGCCGATTGAACATGTGTGGGTTTTCGTTGGTCGGCATCTCGCTCGTGATCCCCGTCCTGTTGCTTCTGCAGACGAACTTTGGGTGCGCATACAAACAATATGGAATGCTCTTCCCTCAGGCAGACCTTCAAAATTTGTTTGACTCCATGCCACGTCGTGTAGCAGCACTTATTGCGGCGCGTTGTGGCTACACAAAATACTGATTCTGATCTCTTGTTGTTGTTTGTTTGCTTTGAACATTTAATCATTTATTTGTACCACTACCACTCAACTGTGTATTATATTTCATTCAATTATGACGATTCCTTCATGGTGTTTCAATTTTCACAAGCATGAGTTTATATATAAAAATATTTTTAAATATGTACTATATATATTAAAATATATACTTATTTTATAACAATTAAACGTATAAAAATACATTTTGTAAATATAATACAAATTTAGTAAATTACTTGCGTAAAACATTATGTATTACACGATATAACGTTGATATAAGATTCAGTTTCAAATGTAAAATCTTAATGATTGTATAAATGGATTCAATTCTGCTAGTTGTATATAAGTAGATGAGAGTATTGGTTAAAAGCATCCAAGGAAAGCAAATAAAAAGTTGTATTTTTGAAATTTAAGCATTCTGCGAATATGATTCAATTTCAAATGTAAAATGTTTGTGATTAATTAAATCAACGCTAATATTTCTGGCAGTAAAAAGTAAATGAGAATATCGTCTTAAATTATCCTTAAAAGTAACCAAAAATATTTTTTTTTAATTTAAACCTTATAAATTAATAAGTTAATTGTGAAATGAGTAGTTTTAAATAATTTTTTACTCAATATATATTCATTGAAATAAATTTTAATCCATTGCATGTCAGAATTTATACATAAAATTGCAAGCACACACACTCGCATATATATATATATATACATACACAACATGTACAAGAATAATACTCAGGAATAAAATACACACGTTCGCATACAATATATATAACGTATATGTAATACATATAGTCATGTGTGTATGTGTATGCGGGATTGTTGTATGCGTACGTGTGTATTTCATTTGTGATTATTTTCAAAACTGTTCAAAAACGTTATTTTTTAAAAGCATGGTTTCATCAGATATTAAAATTATATTTATGTCCTTATTTATTATAAGAAAAACTAAATAAGAAAATTCTTAAGGCATAAGGATGAGTAAGAAAATATTATGAAATGACGAATTGCAATCAGAAGAAGTATACTATTTACAACAGCAACTGCACAGTGTAAAAAATAACTAAATCCAAGTATAGTAAAGAAAAGATGGGAAGCAATAAAGATGTGCATTTTCATCAATAATAGTTTGAGTAATGACTGCAGTGAACCGGGAGAATTTCCGGCACCTCGCAGAATAAGAAAGTCTCTTGAGTGGAACGAAGCGGTGAAATGTTGACAACAAGCCAATTAACGCCTACAACACACTGTAGGGCCCATATTTTAAGGATAAACACATGTCTGAGAGAACAGAGTCTTGCTGTGAGTAAACATGGTTCATAGAGCATGAATGTACCATCTAGAATGCTATAACGATTTTCATATTTAGAGAACACGTCTTGCGAATTGTAGAGACATTTTGGTTTTTATATCTAATAAAATCAAATAATCCATTCTATTAAAAAGTTTATCTTTTCTTATAATTCATCATCTGAAAATCGAAAAATTTGATTTTTGTAATTTTTACCCAAATATGCAAATTCTTGGGAAGAAAATTTATTTATTTTAAATTTATTTTTAATTGTCAAACGAGTGCAAATTTTTATTCACAAATCATGTTTCTATATTAATAACAAAAATATTCCTTTCAATAAGGTTTTCATTTTTTATCTATTAAAGTAATTTCTAATTGATATTGTTATTCTTGTATTTTATTGCTAGATTTTATATTTTTAATATAAAAGTAAAAATCCCTAAATTCATGGTAATCTGTCGGGTATTTGGAAACTTTAAATTCGAAGAATACGGATTAGAAGTTTAATTAATAAAGTTATAAAATTATTATTTAAATTATTTTGAAATTTTTACATGTTAAAGAATCCTCAATCATATAAATATTTTTAATAAATTTTAATTAAAAAAATAAGAAAATACACACCTTTTCAGTGAGTTTTAAAAACATTTATTTAATTTAAAAACAAATCATCATTGAAATTTCTAATTTATATCCTGAAAGTATTTTAAGGAAAAATTTTTATAATTTTATATACCACATCAACGTTTCATATATTTTTTTTTTTTTTTTGTATAACTTTTCGATAAAGTTTCGATAACACTAAGTTTGAGAATATTAATAATTACCTTTTAAGAATGAATGTAAAATTATTCATTCTAAAGCAAAAAAAATTTAATAGTTGAGACGTAAATAATTTTTAACTTTCATATTTTCTTCCTTTTTAATATCTTTATAGATTTACTATTAATTAAAAACTTGTGATAAAATATATTTAATGCTATTGAAAGTGTTTAATAAAAATATTTAACTTAATTTAAATTAGAAAAATAGAATTAAGGAAAATAATTTATTTAAAAACTAAATTTCATTAAAAATGTTACAAAACTTTACTTGATGAGAGCTTAATAAAATTTGAAATTCTAAATAATGATGTGGAAGTATTTTGGGAAGCATGAAATATTAAATTGATTTATGACATTTGTTACTTCGACACATGGAATAACATATGTCATAAATCAATTTAATATTTCATTATAAATGAATTATGAAAAATTATATTTTTATTAGAAGGTAAAAATTGAATAGTTTATAAAATAAAATCATAAAAATAACAGGTAAGAACTAACAAATTTCAAATAAAATTATTTTATTTATGCATATTCAAAATTTTTTGACAATTAATTTTATTTGTGTATTGCATTTATAAAAACTACTAATTTATAAACATACACATAAAAATATCTAAAGAAAAAAATTAAAAAATATTAGCATTTAATCTACACAAACTTATCTGGTTTTATTTTGAGCAACTTTCTTACGTTAAAGAAAGTACAGATAAAAATGTTCTGGCAACCCTAAGGCAATGATTTAAAATATTTTGGAATGAACTTGACCAAAATAAAAGGACAGTAAATTTTATTTGAAGGTTTCGAAGCTGAATTTCATCGCAAAATAATCATCTTAACTGGTTCTTTTGCAATCTTTGGTCAAAATATGTTATTAAATATAAATAAATAAAACGTTTTTTCAGAATTTTCACACAAAATATGCACGTGAAAATTAAAGCTGTTTACTTTAACACTTTCTTTAATTTAATAGTAAAATGAAATAATGGTTGATTTTTAATTTTTATTTAAAATTGTGCGGAGTTGTGTTTTTTTTTTAATCTTATTTTTGAACTTTAATAATAAGTCGTAATTCCTGTCAACTAATACATATATGTGCATTAGGTTTTATGATAAACTACCTAATATTTTTTTTAATTATTATTATTTACTTTAAGAAATATATAATACATCCAGTTTATTAAAACTTGAAGCTTAATTTAGTTAAAAGTTGGTATGAATTAAATTAAACTTCGAAATAAGCAAGCAAATTAAATTTACATGTGAAGTTCTATAAATGATAGCTTTTCAAATATTTCAAAACTATTAGAATAATGGATATTTGTAGTATGCAGGTTGAGTAATCTGATTGTAACTCTCAGCTTTATTTACACAGGCACAAACACGACACACATACAATATTTAATACAATTAAACTATAGATTCGTGAAAGAATTCTACTTCTAAGAAAAACCCGATACTTAGGTACGCGCGAAATGAGGTATGGGTCTGGGGGAGAATCTGTGGGCCAACTAACCATTTATACTGAACGTCACAGGGGGAGCTCTCTCCAACGCGTAATAGGAAGCAGGGTTACATATTTTTATTTTAACTAAATTTAACTATATAAAATGACAATTCACATTTTTTACCAGGAATTGTTTAATCATAATCGATTTGATGGATAAATTTTTAGATTACTATGTATAATTTTGTAAGCGAAATGTGTGGCAAAGAATTATGAGAAAATAGTATTTTTTTTGTATGCCAAACAGCAAAAAAATCTTTTTCTTTATAAAATAATAATAAAAAAGAAAGAAATTAAAAAAGGGAAATAAATAAAGCATGGAAAAGTGAGAGATTTTACGACGACTAAGAAAATTTCAAAATATATTGCTAACTTTATTCATTTATTTTAAAAGAATTATTCCAAATTTTGGGTTTATTCTATATAAATACTAACCAAATAAATCTCATCATTCAAGATTATTTGGCTAGTATTTATATAGAATGCATGGTAATTACATCTGAATTCTGTTTTAATTTTAGAAATTTTACGCCGTTATTTTTGATGAACGATGAAAACATAGAACATTATCCGATTCATAAAAAACGATTAATCCCGATGCGATTAAACATGAACATTAATATATTAAAAAATATTTTATTCAATGTGTACTAATTTTTGTAAATTAATTAATGGAAACTTTGTCACTAACTTTCTAGTCTAGAAGAAGTGTTTCGTTCTATGATATTTATTTTGTATAGTTTGGAATATTTATAATTATTTTTTTCAGCTGTGTTGGTTATAAATGATATTAAACAATGATGAATGTTGAAGTCCAGAATTACTACTGTATTTCATGGAATATCCAAAATTATTCACTTTAAATTAAACGCTTAAGGAATATTCAAAATGATTCACTTTAAATTAAACGCTTAAGGAATATTCAAAATGATTCACTTTAAATGAAATGTTTAAGAAATATTCAGAATGATTCACTATAAATTAAACGATTATGGAATATCCAAAATGATACATTTTAAATGATACACTTAAATAATATTTTTCTAATTTAAATGAAACGCTTAAGGAATATCCAAACGTATTTAACAGAATAGCTGTGATGTTATTTTATGGACAGTTTTTTAAAATAAATTATTTTCCTACTTGCAAACTTCTTTGGTTTAACAAATTTAATAAATAAATGAAATAATTTGCAAGTATTTATCCACGCTATTCGTGAAAAAAAAGAATTATTAATATTCTATATTGAGGAATCTATTCTATTATTGAATCATTCCTATTCTATATTGATGAATCTATTTTATTATTGAATCATCCCTATTCTATATAGATGAGTATTTAAAAAAACGGATTTAAAGAACAAAATTTTCACATATTATTTTAAAAAATTCATTCGTAATCTCTTTTAAAAATATCATATAGATGCTATTTGTTGCTACTTTTAAATAATACAAATTAACTATTTAACTTCTATCAATATAAATAAATGTCAGAATATCAATTATTGTCCTGCTTTATATATATAGTTGAAAATTATTTAAAAAGTATTCAGGTTTTGGAAACACAAATATATATATTCTTTTAGAATTTGAAAATACCACATCTTGACCGCTAAAAATAATATTTGTTCACTAAGCTAACACCTAAAATAAACAAACCTGACGTTCAAATTTTAAACTTAACTATTCGTTCTCTTTGAGTACACATTTTCCTCTTAACGGAAGTCGGGAGTGTTTGAGGGTGCAAATACGGAAGACGTTCGTTAGACGTCGAATCAATCCTTTTCAAGTTCGCGACCTCTTTGAGTTCATTCCAATTGGGGTCATCAAAAGGTAGGGTAAAGTGGTGAACACTTTTCCACTACTTCTTTTATGTTGCTCTTACATAATGTGTGTTCCATAAACCATGAAATTAAGTTTAGAAGAAGAAAAAAAGTACTGTACTCATCCGTCAATTTCACAGACAGCTCTCAACAAGCATGTACCTGTTCTACATATTTGAGTGACGTGATTTAATCCCATCCATGCTATAAAATGGTAGAGCTGATTATAATAAGTTCTGTCTACTATTGTTATGCTCAGTTTGAAATACTAGGTCTGGTAAAGAACAATAGTTGTCAAATATTATTAATTCATATTCTTTAGATTTTATTTTAAATATGACAGTAATATTTTTTCTGGAGGCTAGTTCAATTTATAAGTCAATTATATGAATAGAATCAAGTTTTTTTTTTCATTTATAATTGATTTGTCTACTGATGAACTAACTATGTGAACTATGCTATGTGAACTGATGAACTATTTCATGTTTAAAATATTTTTAAATGCTATGCATTTATTTTCATACAAAAAAAAGGTTAAAATAAATAGATAGATTTTAATTTTAATATTATTTTGGATAATATTAAGTATTATCAATTTGATTTAATTCTCATCAAACTCTAATTAATCAATTTCAAGAGATTAATCAATTGAAAAGCATAATATCTATTTTATATTTAATTGAAAATTGCTTCTGAAATTTCTGATAAAAATTGAATAAATATTTGAATATACAAAAACAGAAAACTCAGTAGAAACGAATAAAAAATTAAAGTAAAAAAATCAAGAAATTAATTAATAAAACACATGTACATTTTTTAATTGACTATAAATCAATCTTTTCTAACAACTATTTTTATCATTCTTTTATTTCAATACAACTTTAAAATTGCGTAGAATTAAATTGAGAAATTGTTTAAACAATCTATAACAATAGCGTAAGCGATGTTTAATGAAAAAATTATATTTTATCATATTAAAATAAAAATTATATTATATCATATTAAAATAAAAAATTATATTATATCATATTAAAATAAAAAAATATATTTTATATTCATGTCAATATTGTTTCCATTCAGATGTAAATTTTTTTTGGAAAGAAATTAAGTATATAAATCTATTTTACTTAAATAAATCATTTTGAATTTTTTAATTAAAAACCACAACTTAAAATTACAAATTAAAACAATAAATCTGTTATATGAATAACCGATAGCATTAAAGTAAGGAATTAAATTCATATAATGAAAAGAATCAATCATATATATAAGTATTGAGAATATGAACTTACTTATTTTCAAAACGCTGAAGTTTATCCAACACTGTCCTGCTGTAGTGTGTTCACTATGAGTTCAAATCTATTTTACGCTATGTTATTATTTGCATTTAGCTTTTCTACTTAAATTGACAGTGACGTCACATACTATTATTGCTACGTAAGCGAAGGCGGACACGCCTTTCAGTCTTCTGATTGGTAAATCTCTCAAATTCTTATATCCGTGTCATCCATTCACGACGATAGCGCGAAATACAAACATTAAAGGATGACATTCAAAAGCATTTATTTGAGACAAATATAGCGAGCATTTTCCTATATTTTGCTTTACACGAAATATTGCATGTTTCTCAAAATAAATAACATTTTTAAGGAGGTCAATTTTTTTTAAGAAATAGTTTTTGTGTAGAATTAAACTATGCTTGGCTAGTTTCTCTCACCATATTTACCCATTTCTATTTATGAGATAGTTTTCCTTTTCTGTTTTGTTTTCTTTCGTTTCAGATGATTTCGATTCATTTCAAAGTGTAAACAAAAACAGCTTGAAATCAAATTTCATTAAAAAAATTTTGTAATAAAAAGACGTTAACGTACGCAATTTCATGAGAAATATATGGGATACCTGAATGCAGAATTTCTAAAATATATCAGCATTGCAAAAGTTGAAATATAGTTGTTTGTATTTTGCAGAATAAATGAAATATAAAGAATAAATTTAACAATAACACCTTTGTCCTTTCATAAATAGCTTTGAATTCTTAAAATTGAAATATGATTTATTTAAATATGAATCTATAAAAAAACCAATAATTTTTATAATACTTTGTCCTTTGATAAATAATTCATTATATTATTTTATTTATTTATTTATTTGAAATATATTATTTTATTCAATTTAAAAATTTTTAAAAAACATGATAATATATATGGCTTAATTTTTACTTCAATTAACAATTTTTAACCACATATTTTTACAACAATGTAATACATTTTTCAAAGGAACTAGATAGTTAAGATGATCGGAATACTAAATAAAAAATACTTAACGTTTAATCAATATTTTCTTTTCAACAATTTTAGTAGAAATGTTAAGGCTTTAAGTTTAAAAATATACATGAATTCTAATTTAACCAATTAAAAATACTTTGAGTAATAAAATGTCTCTTAAAAACGTTTTTAAAAAAGTAACTTGCGATTACGAAGTCTTTCTTAAGAAAGATCTCGAAGAAAGATATATCTTAAAATTCAGATAAACTAATAATTAACTAAAAGAATTCAAATAATAATAATGGAAAAATAATCATTTAAAATGAATAATAAACAAATATGAATTGTCAAATCAATTTAAATTAGAAAACAATAAATTGCAAAAACTATGTAATTCAATAAATTCAAAATATATTCAAAAATAGTAATAATAACTAATAAATATAAATAAAATCATAATTAAAATTTTAAATAATCAGTTTTCATTTCATTCACAGAAATTTTTATTTTTTATTTTTTCCCCTTATCATAGATCATAACTTAATAAACTTAAATGAAAGAATTTTAATTTATGATGTATAATAATAAAATGATGAAATGAATAAATCTAGGTTTTAAGGTTTAGGTGATATACGAATAGCTATTTTAACAAACTGTCAAGTTCCCAATGCATTTCGCCTTAAAAGACAGAAACTGAATTGCAACTTTATCAATTTATTTTTACATTAAACATTTATCATAAATTCAGGGGACAAAAATGATAGGGATAAAAGTAGTAAGGAAAGTAAAAGTAGCAAAGTAATCATAGTAGGTGAATCATAAATATAGTCTAGTTGAGCCTTTCTTACATTTAAATTTTTAAAAACATTTTACTTTCTTAAAGCAAAATAAAATATTGTTACAAAAATTTGTTAACAATAGATAATTTTACAATAGATAATTAACGAAATAAACAATCGATAATTTTTAATATTTATATTAAAACAATATATATATAATATAAATTAACAATATATTATAAATACAGATAACAATATATAATATAATATAAATAATGCAATATATAATATAATATATAATGCATAGATTTTTAATATTTTATAATTTTAGAGAAATTTTCTCTAAAATTAAAATAGCTTTAAATTTAATCGTTTTGTTTGTTTAATAATTTTTTTTTTTTTTGTTTTTCATCATGCTACAAGTATCCTCACCAGAAAAGTATCCCACAAAAGGATACATGATTCACGGTAAAGGATGCCTGAGGCAACACTAAAAATACCTTCAAAAACAATATTTCTTTATTCTTTTACATAGTGCTGAAGATACAAGAAATCCTCCAAAACGAATTGTGAAAACAAAACTAATAGCACAATTATATTTTGTAGTAGGATTATTTCAACTTGTTTTTCATCGATGATAGATATCTTCAGTTGATGCTCATTTAAATTTGGAATCTAAAATTTTTTGATCAAATTTTACGTTATCTACTGAAATAAATACATGTCTAAAAAATGTTTTCACGATTTTGTTTCATGTATATTAGGCAGCAACCAATCATCAATAACAGGTCTTCTGCTGAGGCATCATTCAAATTCAAATTTAAAAATACTACGCTAATAATTAAAGACATATTTATATTAATGTAGGCGAACAAATAATTATTAGTTGAAAAACATTCACCACGCAAAACAAGGCTTTTGTACATCATTTAAAACAAAAATGGTGAACCAGAAACACACATTGAATCTATGAAAAGGTTTATGTTTGAAAGGCGATTATAAAATACATACTTTTTCTTTACAAGCTTAAATAACAAAATACATACTTTTTCTAGGGTACATATTTTTAAACTCATACATGTAGTACATACTTATACTGTAGGATATATACTTTCAAACTCTATTTAAACATTGCCCACTTTACAAAAAAAAATCTGCTTTACCTTACTCCACACCACAATCCCATACTCATTGCATAGTACAATAAAAAATTACGTAAATAATCTTTAATAGAAAAATCACTCGTGTGAATATTTACTTCAGATAGGAAGAAAATCGACTATTGATCAGTACAGATTCAAAAAGATTTCAATATCAAGATATGCGATTTCATAATAAATAATCCTTAACAACATTAATACGTTTAATTTTCTAGTAGTGATGATTGAGCCATGGCTGGTGTATTTTCAATTTCAGTGTTACCCACTCTCACCAATTTTGTTATTATCAGACTCTTACTATGCGATGCTTATCTTTTGGAAGCCTCATGACAAATGGTGAGTCGTCTACAGTAATCAGAAAATTGATCAGTAGTTCAAGATAAATTCTATTATTGATATATTTTGATTCTTGGTATATAAATGACCTTCTTCGGGTCCTTGACAGGTATCTACTAAAAGTGACTGTCAGAGTTCGTTCTGTGACTTCAACAACTAATTGATTATATTCACTTCAAATTAACACTGAGATTATTGGTATAGGTGCTAGACCATTCATTTTTAACAATTTTAGAATTAAAATGTGACTGAAATTATAATCAATGAATCTAGGTATAAAAATGGGAAAAATTTTAAAGAAAATTGATTGAATAAAATTTCGTTTCCTTAAATTAAAAAGTTCCTTAAATTCTCATTATAAAAATTGCTTACGCTTTTATTTACAAATTTGACATTTTCCTGAATACAACATTTAAATATTGATTAAATGTCCTTTTAATTACAAGGATTAAAGGAAACATTTTTATACGAATATATCAACATCTGTTGCATTCCACTATAAAAATTCTCGCAGTTTTATTAGTAAAATTATTGTATTAAATATAAAGTTATATATCAACACGTTATCATCAGAAATATAATGTTGTATTTATTTTTTTCAAAATAAATTACAGTTTTATACTACTGTATAATATATAATATACACTTATTATATTTTTACATAAGGTATAATAATTTTATAATTTTTTATTTTACTTGATTGATAAAAATTATGCTACTTTCGAAACAAGAATGTTTTAGATTATTATAAAGTTATTTATAAATCAGCTCAAGCACTACTTCTTTCTTATATATAACGTATATTCAATAAAGCGTACTAGAGATAAGGAAAATTATCTCTCAATTGATTTGTCTACCATGTAAAAGGCAGAATGTAAACAAATATGCTACAAAATGTACACTACATGCTACTACTACAAATGTGATACAAATCTTTTGATGAATGGCAATTTTCATGATACCTGTTTTTACGCAGAATAAGTATGCATTGGAGTTTGTGAATTGGAGAAAACTTTCGCTTCTTTTGAGCCTAAATGAGATGATATTTTCATGCATGAAAGATAAATGGTAAAACCTAATGTGAACAGTTTCACGGATTCGCTTCACTGAAAGTCTGGAGTATTATCGAAAAGCCGCATTATGATGATGATAAGACTGTCTTTGTAAGTGTAATCAGTAATTTAAAATCACTTTACCAAGATAAACAAAGAACGTATTCAGTTAAAACGATTCAATTAAGCGAACGATATATATTTAGGATTCAATTGTATATTTTTCTTAAGAATCAGAAGTTTTATTTAAATATTCTTCTTCTTAAGAATATTTAAATAAAAAGCTGTGTTATTACTTTTTTTATTTCGTTGTTCTTTCGACTCAATTAATTTTTCTTAATTTTTTCTTTTCACATAGTCCTTTCTGTAATTTTGAATTGAAATTTTAAATATTATTTTTAAGATTTATACATTAAATTAAAAAAAACTTATTAATTCAAAAAAATAAATAAAAAATTAGAATAATAATGTTGTTTTTTATTAAACATCGATGCAAAGTAGACTGTCTATAGTGTATAAATAGACAGTTTTACTATGTCTGTGTGTATAAATTTTGATGTATTTTAAAGTAGTTATTTATAAGTATTTTTTTCCAGATAAATTGTTTTCTTTTCATTCAAAAAGCCAATTCTTACAAAATATAATTCTTTTAGATACATAAAATAATATTCTTTTATGTAATCAATATAAAACGATCATATAATCAATACAGATGATTCTTTTCTGTAATCAATATAAGACAATCATATAATTAATACAGATGATTATTTTATGTAATCAATATGAGATTGTCGATACTGATATTTGAAGCCTCTTACTATAAGCAATTTAATTAATCACTTCTTGTTATATAAAGCTATAAAATTTTGTTTAAATAATCAATATTAATGGGTTTATAACTACTAATGAATTTCTGATAAAAGAGGAAAAAAAAAAAAAAAATCGAGTAGTGTTTCTTTTAATCGAAGGTATTTTATTTGATAATATAAAATCTTTAAGTAAGGGAAAGAGAAAGAGGGTGTTTTTCTAAATTTTTATAAACATGTTTTATGTAAAAAAAAAAGAGAACGTATATTTTAACTCAGATATTATAAATAAGAAAATGATAACATAACAAATTATTTGTTATTATATTGCAGCATTAAAAATTGAATTTTTGATACATTTGAGTTTATTTTTAACTACAATTTTGAACTCTGAGGTTTTAATGATTCAAATGTTTACTCTTTTCATCAAGCATTTCTGAGGAAACCTATTTGTAAGAATGAATTTTAGTTCCGCGTGTTAAATATTAGAAAGCTTGTAGCCAACTTTCCAAATGACATGCTAGTAAAATGGATTAATAAATAAAAATTCGCCATTTATAATATTTTTAAACATTATTTATAGAGCATTTATTATTTTCTTATCACTTTGTTTTGCAATTTCGAATAATTACCATTTAAATAATACTTCCTTAAAATTTTAATTGTGCTGTAAATAAATATTATAATACCATGATGCATGTTTTAAGCTTTGTTATTTGTATTTAATATGAATAATTTCACATGTTGGCTAAATATTTTTTTAATTAAATTATATATTTTTTTTTTTTCTTCAAATAGCATAATCTTATTTATTTATTTTCTTTTTGTTTGAGAAATTAATATCCGATTATATAAACTATAAATAAACAAATCTACTGAAAACTTATTTTAATGATTAAATTATTTTAAGTAATAAGAAATCTAATTTATTAAATTTCATTATCATTTGTATCAAACATTAGATTATAAAACACAATTTAAGGGAAGAATTATCTCAAGATTAAATTTTATTTTAATGTAGGAAAGAAAATATTCAAGTTTATACTTAAAAGTGTCTAATACATTAATCGAATTTTTAGAGAAACATTAATTCCAAAAACAAATTGTAAAATGATCAAAATAAAATTTTTAAAATATAAGACGACTAAATCATTTTTATAATTATAATAGACAAAACTTTTTCAGAAACTCTCTTATTTTAATAACATTTGAAAAAATTGTCTCTAATAAAACAAAATATGCATAATAAGGATGTATATGCATATATATATATATATATATATAGGAATGTATTTCGTAAAACTTAGATATATATATATATATATATATATATATATATATATATATTATATATAAAGATGAACATGCATTAATAATTCCTTGTTATTAAATCATAAATCATTAAAAGAGTTCTATATGACGTTATCGCAAATCAAGATTTTTTTTTCCTCACAAGCCCTCTATGTATGTATTTAAATAAATACAAGCATAATAAAAATTTATTTATATTTATATTTCATTAAAATATCACAAAAATGTATTTTAAAATGCTGAAAATTTGTAAACTTTGATTACAAATCAAAGAAATATTAATAAAAAAAAATAATAAATATAAAATTACATGATTAATTATAAAATTCAAATTATGATATAAATATACTTAATTTAACTTTCTAAGATATAACTGGCACATATTTATCGTTGAAAGATAGAATAACAAGTACATTTCTTAAATTTAAAAACAATGAATTCTACATTAAGTACCTGTTTCTTGAAGAAATTTTCAATGATGATTCCTCAGATATTTTGTCAACAAGCTAGTATCAGAACAATGCTACAAAAGCAAAACCATTATACACCGAGTGCACGCTATATTAGGCGCGCGACAGACCCACGCTGGTCAATACACTTACCGTCTTATATGAGGTAGAAAAAGGACCGTGACATTCTCTCAAGACCGCTGCTGTCCAGATGAATGCTAGTTGCTTACGTAGTGGAAAGTATAGCCCAGTTCCGCATTCGGATCCTCTGACCGGTTGCTAAAGACTTACTTGGCTAGCGAAATCTTCTTGCCAGTGGAAGAAGGAAGAAAGGAAGAAAAAAGATTCCAAAAAAGACAGAACATCCGAAAACTTGTTCCACTCTGGAAGGAAGCAACAAGGCCTCAGGGCATCAACTTGAACTTGATTCGAATTTCTACTCGGGTGTAATTTTTTTTTTTTTTGATGTTGTGATTTTTTGTTTTTCATTCTTCGGAAGAAAGGTCAGAGAGAGAAACTACATGCATGCCACATACCCCTGGGTAGGGCCAAAGATGTAGGTCGCAGAGATGGTATTTATTTTAGTTGAGGGTCGGTACACTTATCGTGGGGGGCAGTGTGGCGGTGAGGTTTAAATTGCATGTTTGGATATCACTTTCAGACTCACAGAGTAAAAGAGTAAGTTGTTTCAGTTAGTAGCAAAAGCGTCCATTTCGGTGTGGGTGGATTTGGTGGACAGTAGGTCATTAATGGACAGTTGCTCATCATTATTAAAAAATAATTATAAGCTTGATTAAAATTGTAGGGATTGAAGAAATGTTACTTAACGTTATTTTCGTTTGCTTTCGAAAAAAAATTTTTTTGTTTCTTTTTGCGTAATTTAATGAAAATCAATCAAAAACATTTTTAGATATTTATGAAAAACATTTTTTTTATTTAATTGAATATGTGAAATATTTATATTCGATTATAAAAAGGATACTCTATTGTATGAGATGATACTCTATAAATGATATTCTATAAATGATATTCTATAAAATGATACTCTATTGTATAATCTTTAAATTTTAAAGTGATGCAAGTTATCGGTAATCCATCAATTAAGGCACATTATTCAAATATTGAAATATTTAAGGTTTTAATGTTATTGTTTGGGTTTTTAATGAATTGAAAGATTTAGCCCAAAAAATTACATAATTATAAAACATTACATTGTTTGTATTTTTAATCCATTGAAAGTTTTAGCAAAAATTAAATAATTATAAAACATTACCTTGTTTG
Source organism: Caerostris extrusa (assembly GCA_021605095.1). Taxonomy (NCBI): domain Eukaryota; kingdom Metazoa; phylum Arthropoda; class Arachnida; order Araneae; family Araneidae; genus Caerostris; species Caerostris extrusa. The sequence continues at coordinate 54,137 of BPLR01000447.1, read as the reverse complement.
GGATTTTTTTAATCCATTGAAAGTTTTAGCAAAAAATTAAATAATTATAAAACATTACCTTGTTTGGGATTTTTTTAATCCATTGAAAGATTTAGCTAAAAATTAAATAATTATAAAACATTACATTGTTTGAGTTTTTATCCAATGGAAGATTTAGCTAAAAATTAAATAATTATAAAGCATTATATATCATAACAAAATAAAAAAAACATTGATTACCTTAACTTAGTTACAAAAGACAGAAATCCATACATAACTGAAATTATCATTAATTCACTAAAATTATCATTTCATATGAAACACGGATCACATAACTTTTAAGTTATAAAATTATCAGATTAAAAACTAGATGCAATGACTTAAAAAATGGAGTATATTAATTGTGTCAAAATACAATATATATATATATATATATATATATATATTTTCATATATATATATATATATTCCTTTAAAATTTTATTGACTGGATTTTAACAAGAAATTATCGTAGAAGGTTTATATATATGATTTATTTAAAAACCTTCCTTCTACAATATGAAATAATTTATTCAACAGCTGTATCAATTCCTTTAAAAATAACTGTTTAATCTAATCTTAAAATAGCTACTACCCTTATTTACAAAAACATAAAAGAAGATTAAAATAATTTGATATTGGGCGAGTCATTGATATACTATATTTATAGTAATTCAGCATTACATGGTTACATGGTATTCAACGTTATAACTTATTTGTTTTCTGTAAGTATGAGGGTTTTAGTTATAAATTAATTGAAATTTTAGTATAATGAGAATTAAACTCTGAATTTGCATATAAAAAGTTTGGATACTTTCAATGCTCTAATTTCACTTTAATAAAATATAATCTGATTAAATAAATATTGTTCTTTCTTAAAATTACAAAACAAATTTACTCAAAACGACCTTACTTGTAATGCTGAAAAGGAAATACAATACAATGAAAAACAAAAGCTAATTTGCATATTAAAACAACTCAACACGTAAACTACTGAACTGAAATGTTCCAAAACAAATCATTCAATCAATGTCAAACAAACAAGGTGTTAACGTTAACCTTTTCGCAGTAACTGCAAGATGCAGAATGTTGAACTATTAAGATTTTCAATGCAGATTTTTAATGACAACCACCTGTCATTGTAAATCTAATAACTCTCATGTTAGGGTCACCTAATATAAGAAACCTCTTTAGCCAAGGTTCTTCTTACCAAGTAAATACTTATTGGCAACGTTATTGCATCTTTTATACCATATTCTGAATGAATAAATAACATTTTTAAATGCAGTATTTTTTCAATTAATTTTATTTTTATCGAATGAACCAAGTTACATTTGGTTGAATTTTGAAAAATGCATCTAAAGCATTTTCAATTTTCATAAAAATCTTGATAAAGTTATAAATAAATTGTCATCTGTTTAATATAATTTTTGATCATGAATTATTTTAAAGGAAACAGAAAAAAAAAATACATCGAAACTACTCATCAAACTACTACTCAAAATATACATCGTACTACATAATTTTTCATACAATTCAAAGTTATTTTTATTTTAATAAAATTAATTTTACTCAAATATTTTTGTAATAAAACAATTGTATTGCAATTTATATTTTATGGTAGTTGTTGCTTTTTGCTAAAATAAAGCAATGATTTAATATTTTAGATGCATAAATAAAAAAAGAAGATAAAGTCTCAGAAAAAAATAATTTTCACACTATATGGGTTATAAAAAAACGTTTCAGTTATATATGACTAAGCATAAAAATATAACCTATAATTAAAGTTTCGTTCATTCATTTTTTTTTTTTTTTTAATTTCCTGAATTAAACTAAAAGTTTAAACACATAAATTTCATGAATAATTCAAGCAGAATAATTTGTTTAACATGTAAAGATTATCAATTTCTAAAGATATTAATTATATATAATTATATATATTCTTTAATAAAATTATTTTAAAAAGTTTAAAATGTACCTTCTTTCTTAAGAATAAACCATCATGTATTCGTTTTCTCCAATTGAAATACCTCAATTATTTAAATTGATAATAATTATGTTAAACACATCAATGTGTAAAGAAAATAAACATTCCTATTTAATTTTTTTAATATTTGATACGATTAATAATAAAATAAAAACGAAGAATTTGTTTAAAAGATATTTTCAAGAATTGGAGAGGAGTTCATCATCCGTACAAAAAATTAGAATTATTCTTTCTCTACAGTCAAAATTTTTAGTTCAATTTTTTTTTTTAAAATATATATCTATATAATACATTGGCAGATTAAGAAAGAAAAAAAAATATATGCAAAAATAGGCTATAAAACAACTTTTCTATAGAATCCGTAAAGCCTTAAAAATTATTAAAACCAGTAACAAAAAATCAAGAATCAAAGAAGGAATCAAAATTACTTACAATGAAAGAATCAAAATTACTTACTAATTAATTTAAAAATACTTACTTATTTATTATTTACTAAAATTACTTAACAATTACTTACAACATCCTAAGCTTTATCAAGTAATACGTACTTTCAGCATATTAGGAACCATGTTATTTTTGTTCTCTAAATAATAAACACCCCTCGAAAAGTAGAAAAGTCGACAATACAGCTAACACATGCGCAATAATAGGTATCACGTGTCAGCCATATCCTATAAATACTCTGTGGAGTCGACTAGAGTTGTTTTTTTTGTCAAGATGCCGCCACGGGAAGAGTTGTCTGAGTTCGAGAAAGGTGTGTTGGTTGGATTGCATCTTGACAAGGTGTCAATTAGGAGATATCCCGTCTCCGTAACTGCTCAAAATCAACTGTAGCACGTGTTGTGTGTCGCTACAAGACTGAGGGACACTGTTAGAACAAACGCCGAAGTGGACGACCTACAGTTCTCACCAGCAGGACCGGCGGGTGCTCGGCAGGGAAATTCGAGTAACCGTCAAACATCCATGGATAACATCGCTAATGAGTTTAGACAAGCCACAGGTGTGGCCGTTTCGACCAAGACTCTTCGTATCGTGGCCCATAAGTTGGGTTACACTGGACGTTCGGCGGCCCATAAGCCTTTGATTACGAAAACTAACAAGAAAAGCGCGCCTTCGATGGGCCAAAGACCACCGTTCTTGGACTCTGGATGACCGGAAACGCGTCCTTTGGAGTGACGAGTCACGATTTACCTTTTCCTTTCCGATGGACGTGTTTGGGTATGGTGTTTACCAGGAGAACGCCTTTTGCCCGAGTGTGTCGTCCCAACTGTAAAGTTTGGTGGAGGAGGATTGATGGTATGGGCCTGTTTCTCCTGGTATGGGGCTGGCCCACTGGTGAAGGTTGATGGTGCGATGAATGCCGATAGATACTGTAATATTCTTGACAATCATGTCCTTCCTACCTTGTGGGCAACGTACGGTATGGATGATTGCTGGTATCAAGACGACAACGCAACATGCCATGTTGCAAAGAGGACTCTTGATTGGTATGTGAACAACAACGTTAAACGCATGGAGTGGCCGGCGCAGAGCCCCTGATCTTAACCCAATTGAACATCTCTGGGACGAATTGGACCGTCGGTTGAGGGCCTGCACCCCATTCCCCAAAAGCAAGCCTGAACTATGGAACTTCCTGTTAAACATTTGGAAGGAAATTCCTTTTTGCCACTATGGCTAATTTCGTGGAAGCACGCCCAGAAGTTTTGCAGCTGTGATCGCAGCCAAAGGAGGCCCTACCTCCTATTAATTTGAATAAATATGAGCTTATGTCGTTATAGTGTCGTGTCCCATCACTTTCTTCCACATAGTGTATATATATATAATAAATTGATTATATAAACTTTAAATAAACTTATTAAAGAAATGAATATAAAACTTATAAAGATTAGAAAATTTTTCAAAATTAGTATAAGTAAGGACATTTAGTGCTCAAGACGTAGAAATAACGATCTTGATAATGTAATGTGAAAAATAAGAAGTAAATATATTTGCTAAGATAAATGTTTAGTACATTGGAAAAGTACAACATGGATTATAATATTAAAATTTCTTTTTTTAACAATAAAAATCAAAATAAACTATCAGTTTAGGAAAATTTTTGCTTCACCATTTCATATTGTAAACTGACCATACTAAATAACGAAACACAAAATTTTATTTAATTAAAAAGTTCAGTTATATATAAATCTAATAATTTATAATTTAAATATGCAAACCTGTTTCAGAAATTCAAATAAATATAATTTTTAAAATACATCAAATCCATATGATCAATATAGATCCAATGAGCAACTCTGGTAATTAGAATATAAAAATGGAACGAGTAAATATTTAACACAATTTATGGTTATACAAAAGATCAATGTTAAGAAGGGCTATATAATTGGGTTATGTCATACAGTAGTTTTATTAGGAACAAAAATTTTCAATTTTTTTTTTTTTTTTTTGAGCTTATTTAATTTTTTTCACTTTTTTTTTAAAAAAAAAAACTGCTTTTTGTGAGATGTTTCTTAAAATTTTTCAAATGAGTTTGAAATGGAAAATAATCAGTACCGAAGTAACGATGCATTTATAGTTCAAAAATTTAAAAGTATGTAACTTTTTTTTCAAAATTCATTAAAGTTAAAACTTTTTATTGTGTATAAATAACCTAGATTGAAAATTTTACGCCATGTGACCTATTTTAATTTAATAAAACTTTCGTTTAATCTGAAATATCAGGAATTTTTTTCAATTTTTTGATGAGCTCTGAAACTTTATAAATGTGTTTCACAAATAAAACTCATGAATAAAAGAGTATAAACTCCATATATTTGATAATCAAGATTGTAGTGGTTTTCTTGTTGATATTTATGGACAATACGTATCTAAAAATTAATTTATTTTACAAATAAATTTGAACTTTGCTTATTTTGTCCGATGCTTAAAAATTTTTGAAATTTTACATAAAATATAAAATATATAAAAAATTTTTATTAATATTATTATTATTATTATAATTATAATTATATATATTATTATTTTATTTTATTTATTTATGTATAAAATATTTAATAAAATTTTCGTTTAATAAATTTAAATAAAAAATATTAAATATTTTATTTATCATTGTGATGAGCTTATATGCACATAAGGAATTTATTTTGTGTGAGATAAATTAAAAATAATAATTCATATAATAATAATAATTAATAATAATAAATATTAATTAATATAATTTTATTATCGAATATAAATAAAGTTTTTAAAACTTGAAGCTTATAAAAAGGACATTTAATAAACATTTGTACGCTTATTTAGGTCAGAAAAAGTTAGTTTTTAATATATCACACAATTTTACTAGTAATTTCAAATTTAAAGCATCATTAATTTGAAAATTTTTGAAATATGACAGAATTAATTTGAATAATCGTTTAGAAAAGTTAAAATTATAAATATTGAAAACTAAATCGGGAAACTTTTAAACATATAATTAAAAATATCTACAAATTTTTACAACTTATTGTTTTCACAATCGATTAATATATCAATATTTCTTTTAAGTAATTTATGATACTAAAATAAATTAAAAAAGAATCCAAAATGAAAATATTTTATTTTATCGAAAAAAATTGCAGTAAAATTTATTTTTAAGAACATTCTTTTATCTTATCATATTTAGCTCTTATCATATTGAATTTTGCAAATAATCTCTATATTTATACGTTAGCTATACAATGGCTATTACTAGAACTGTATAAAACTCAACAATCAACTGAAACGTAGCATACATACTGTGTAAAAAGTATCCGAATTCAAAATTTAAAATACGTTTGTAAAATATATCGTTAAAATTTTTTTTGTAAGTTTGCAATATTGTATTGATTTTCTACGTGGAAATTGAGCGTGATCTGTCACTTAGTATGTTAACAAAAACTATTTTTGAACCAAACATTGCGATTTTTACAATGAAAAAATTAATTAGACAAAGAGTTGCAGAAAATCAATGGTGAATCGTGAATGTCAAAAACATAAGCCTAAGGATGGTATAAATTATTCAAAGATGGGCATGATGAGGTAGTTGATTTACCTCGCTTTAATCGAACTTCAACTGTTATGATCAACGAAAACATCGACAAAATCAAGAAGTTGGTGATCAAAAATTGTCATACATGCCTTAGAGCAGGGATGGCCAACCCAAATGATCTTGCGGGCCACTTTTAGAAAAGGGGCCACATTTAAAATTATATATCCCTATATTAGATTTAGGCCCACTGTGGACATTTTTTGGAGTGAAAAATTGAAACATAATCGATTGTTATTATTGTGTTTACTATTATTGTTACGTATAATCATAGATACTATAATAATAATGATACTAAACGCACATTGTAAATAAATATATAACAAAATGAAATATAAAATATATATAAATATAAACGAAATAAAAAATAAAAATAAAATCCTTATAAAATATTTATTTTACTAGGCAATATTTGTTTGCTCAAGATTATTATTTTAAAATCAAAGTTACATTTTTCTCATAATTTTGACAGTTAATTTTTGAATATATGAATGCAATATAATGTATTTTTTTAATACGTTGGTTTTCACTACTTTGGCCATTTTAAAATAAATAAATTTTGTAAAGGTGTGATAAATCTCATGGGCAGAGAAATATTCAAGGCGGGCCGCAGGTAGGGCCACCCTGGTATAAAGTATTCAAAGATTGATGCGATATGTTGTGAAAGAACGCCACATTTTCTGAAACAAGCATCGAAAACACATCGCTGAAGACATGATTTACTGACATAATTGTATGTATATAGACTCTACCTTCATGAAACGCAAATAACTTGTAACGATACATGGATTTACATATACTATAGGCAAACAAGCCTGCAGTCTTCAGAATTGGGTTTCTGCAATGAACATAAACCTAAAATAAATAACATAAACCAAAAGTCTAAAAACCAAAACCAAAAATATTATTACTGATATTTTGGGAATGAAACTGTCGCTGCTCTACATGTTGTGAAAGAACTCCACCTTTTTCAAAACAAGCATAGAAAGCGGGTCGCTGAAACATGATTTACAGACATTCTATAGATACTTAAAATGCATAATAATTGTAACGACACATGGATTTACATATACGATAGGCAAACAAGCCTGCAGTCTTCAGAATGTGGTTTCGAAAATGTACATAAACCTAAAACGAATAACATAAACCAAAAGTCGGTCAATGCATACCACGCACACTGAATTCCTTCCAGAGAGATAAACGGTGAAGGCGCCATAAACCGATTTGCGCGTAAGTATCCATCGGTAATGGCCAGATTTGTGGATTGGCATGGTTTTTATACCATGATAATGCACAATAGTTGCCAAAAACGCCAAAATCTCAAAGGAATATCATCACCAAATAACGTATTCACCTGATATGGTACCATGTGACTTTTTTTCGTTTTCCTAAAATTATTATTATTATGGTATTTCCCTAAATTACCATTACACCAGGAAGGACGTTGACTCGGTTGAAGCACTAAAAGAAAGTTCGCTGAAGGAACTGAACTTCTAAGTAATAAGCCTGAGATGAAATTATTTTAGTTTGTTTGTTTAGACAGTGCTAATTCTTGTTTGGTCAGAGTCTTGTCTGTTTGAGCAAGACTTATCTCATGTATTTGAATGATTTATCATTTCGATATAATCCTAATAGTGTTATAATGTTAAAATTAATTTAAAAAGAAAGCAAAAAAAAAATAATTATTAAGATACTTTATTAAAATTTTCAAATAAATTCGACAGAACATGGGCATGAAAATATAATTAATTAATATGATTCATTCGATTAGTAATAGGAAGCAGAATTGTGGAGTAGAGTTTTTATTACTATGGGATAATTTAAATTTCATGGCAAAATATTGTTTATTACGTTAAATGCAATTTTATTCATAAAACTGGCAATTTAATGATTATATACCTAAAAGAATGTGTAAATCAGCCATCTTTATCAAGCTGAATAAATTTGCTTAATCTTTTTATGATTAAAAAATAAAACTATAATATAAACATTAAAAAAAAAAAAAAACATCATAGTTTTTGAAAATTTTAATTCATTTATTATTATTTAACCAAAATTATATACAATCCGCTTAAAATTATTTTTCCTTAAAAGCATTATTCAAAATAAACTAGTGATCTACAATAGTGGTCTAATTCAAAAATATCTAGTTTGTTAAATTAAAGTAAATAATGATAATTGAAATTTATAAATATTTACAATGTAATCTGTTGATGTAACAATACAAAAAAAAATATTTTATTAGATCATCTGTTTCATTACCAAAACATATTTACAAAGACATGGGAAAAAATTTTATTTTTGTCACTAAAAGATTCATTAGATAGAACAATTTCCTTAAACCATAAAAAAAAATATATTTCTCATTAAATCGGCCAAAATTTGAGGTTATATAGAGTGGATGATTTCGTTGCTGGCCAAAAAAAAAAAAAAATCCTCAAGTGTCAATAACTGAAGCTAAGAATTCGACAATGCCCGTATCATCCTCAGGATGAGGTCAGGTTAATGACCGCCTTTGCCAAACTCACGCTCTTCTTTTTATTATCCACGTGAGAGGCTGATCACGTGAATTTGGCTGAAGCCCCTCCATCTAGCAAATCTTCTAACATGATTCTAACTGTTTCTGGCCAAACAATTGTTGACAACACACAAAAAGGACATGTGTGAATTACATCATAAGAGATGTAATACTTTATATAGCATAATATTTATAGTTTATTGATGCTGCTATGCGATTATAAATATTTAATTTAAAGATTGTTCAATACATTGCTTAATCATATTTAGATATGAATAAGCAATGTATTGAATAATCTTTTACTTTTTTGCTGTTAGTTTTTGAACTTTTACTATTCTTAGTAAAGATTCGAACAAGACATTAATGTTAAAAAATGCACACTTATAATAAAAATACTTACGCTTAAATAATTGAAATAATTGAATATGTATTTGATTTTGAAGTGGTGAAGTAATTATACAAATAAAGCAAAGCAAAGTACAAAATTTATACATATAAAATCTACCATGATTTCAGTGTTTAAAACTGCCAAATAAGAAAAAAATAAATTTAATTTAAATTTTTCAACACAAATTCATATTTGTTTTTCAAAAATAGATTCAAGCAAATGACCATCATCTTAAAAAAAGAAAGCATAAATATATGTTTAATATATGAAACAATGTTTTGCTAAGTATATGAAAATATTCAATTTGATATTAAAAAGATATTACATTACAGAAGAATATAATTATGCATTGCAGAAAAATACAATTCTTTATTAATAAAAAGGGGGTAAAAAGAAAAAAAACTTTATTCACTTTTAGAATATATTTCCAAAGTGAATAAAGTTTTTTTTCTTACCCCCTTTAAGATAAAGAATTAGCGAATAAGAATTTAATTTAATAAAACTGATTGTTCTTTTTCGTGAATATTCATTTTGGGAAATTATTTATTTCCCTACTCAGCGTAATTAATAAATTTCATTAACATGAAATGTTTTGTGGGGCTGTTGCGCCACCCCAAAAAATGATGATGATGATGAGAAACTTTTTGCTCTTCATATCACGGCTAGCTTCGATATTTCTCACTGATCGGTCGTTTGCCAATTCTAAAAACTCAAAAAAAAAAAAAAAAAAAAAAAAAAATCATTATTGAAATTAAGTCAATTACACGATATTTTGACATAAATGTTTGCTCTTAATAAAATACATTTAGGCAACATTAACAGTCATAAAGAAGGTAAGGCCAAAAATAGTAAAGATATTTTTACTTTATTAATGGTGATTTATGCTTAATAAATAACTATTTTAAATTATTCTCGGAAACATGATATTATTATACATTGCATCTCCTCGTATTATTATTATTATTATATTGGATTTATTTACTACTTTTTACATTTTAAGTAAATAAAAAAGAAACAGACGTAAAAACTATTATGATTGACAAGTAAAAAGTTACAGTCATAATTTTTCTTAAATATGCCGTTGAAAATCGCAGTACTAATTTTATCCTTTTATTGACAGAATATAATTGTCTTCACTCTTTTGCTTTTTTAACTCGCTTTAAGGAGCATGGTATCGTATTCATTATTTTCGAAATATAATATTATACACATTGAAAAGTTATGAATTCGAGATAATGTAGTGTCTTGATAAATGATACTATCAGAGTTTTTTAGTTAATGATGTTATTTTATAATAATGCAAATATATTAGTATAAACTTTTTAAATGCCCATTTTAAATATATTGCAGCAAATCTCTACTCTAAATAACAGAAGTAACATTCAATGAATTTTGATCTTTTTTTATCTAAAAATGCAAATGAAATCATGGAAAGCACCCAGGGACGCTATAAAAAATAATAATATTAAATTCTAAAAGCAAATCCTAGATCTCCTCTTTTTAATCTAAAAATTTTGTTTCATCTTTAAAAATATAACATTTTTATTTTTGAAGTATGCTGTAATAATCAGACTCAGATGGTTTTTTTTCCAAAATGATGATTAATGATGATTGATGAGCAAAAATCATTTATTTGATTTAAGATCATTCCCAATGATTATTTATTTGATACTTTATTCATGCTTGCGTTTGATATTTTTTTCCAACAAAATAATAATTTTCATTCTAAGTTTCCAATTAATTTATATTTTTAATCCAATATAATTGCAACCTTTTGAATATTTTTTTTATTTAAAAATAAAGTGCATTTTCAAATAGGCTTTCAGTAAAATGTTAGGGTCCGATATGCGTGTGGTCTCGATTTCTGAAATCAGTGTTGTTTATAGATGCAACTAAATTATTTCTCGTAATATAAATGTGATGTTTAGCTGTCATATTTATTAAAATTTTCTAAGACAGCACTGCACAATTGCAACACATAACACACAAAACACAATTATATATCATATATTTACAAAATCATCTTAAAAGCCAGTTCGTTAAGGTACTCCGTACTCCTTGAAACTCTTCACTCCACTCTTGCATCCTCCGTACTGCCTAGAACCCTTCCTTCGACTCTACACACTCCTTTTCTCTTTCTCTCCCTCCCATTACTAAAGTCTAAAAAAGGCGGAAGAAAACTGCAATGTCCAAAGTCTATCGAAGAATCATCCTGTCCTTGAAAGGAACTTGCAAAGTTCAAAGTCTAACGCAAGGGTCAGCCCCTCCTTGAAAGAAAGATCTATTAACTTGGAGTTCAAGGTTATAGATTTTTGTGGGAATGCATGGTGAATCCTTACGCTTTCCTTTTCCTTAAATTTGCCTTTCCTTTTTTTATATATCATTTTTTATTTTGAAGAGGCTACATAAATAGAAAAAAGACCAGAGTGGCCTAGTGTATAATATGTCTGATTTCCTAGTCAAAGGTGCTTAGTTCAAAACTTGACAAGCGACATAGAACTTAAGATCTGTGTCTGTGACGGGGATGAGCACTACCAATGTGTGAGTCAGGATGTTCTTTTCACTAGAGTCTAGGGGAATATGAGCCTCAAAACGCCACCCATGGGTGTGTACGTTTAAAAACTTCTGTGGCACCACTTTATTGCCATTAATTCGAAAACTGTATAGGGACATCTCAGCTCTAGATACAGAGGTGTGGTATAGCAGTACTAGTAAAAACGTTTTTATATATTTTAAAGAACACATAAAAACTCTATTTAATAAGTACAACATATTTTAATAATTTTTCATTTATATTCGTTTTAATCAATTTAATAATCTCCCTTAAAATCAATACTAGTTCATTCCTATTGATTTACAACGTAAAATCAAATTTTTAATATAATTGAGTAATTAAACGCAATTACTTGTTAAACATTACTCCTAATATTTTTGCTAAGGCTTAATTTTTAATTGCAGTAAAATTAATCTAAGAATTTTCCAAAACGTTTTAGCAATTGTACATCTAACTCCCTAGCTCTACAACCCATGGAGGACCAAGGCCATCTGCCTATTGTCAGATTCCGAAGCAGAAGATGTTTTCTTTTTTTACTGGCTAGGTTTATCAGCCCTGTGCTCTACAGCCATATTAGACCGGGACTCACGGATGAATCTGAACCACTACAAGCATCCATGGCACAGCTGGAGACTCAACCCAAAACCTGTGCCATTGAGCTCTAGTCACTCGGCCATCAGACCACTACTTAAAGTACATTATTGCTATAATCTATCTATATTAATTATGTGATAAATATTATAATAACCCCTCGTTATACTTGAATTCCATACATTGCATTCACGCACATTTTTAAAAATAAGTTCTACCACCCTTATAGTATGTTATATTATGCCTTTTCTTTATTCCCCAACCTATCTAATGTAATTAACGGTTTGGCATGGTGATTGTATGCCAATTACTGGTGAAAGTTATAATAATAGTTCCAAGAGATTTCTCAATTTTTTATAACGCTTCATCAAAAAATGAAAAATGAAATTAAATGTGATAATTTTTAGAATTATTAACTTTATGATTTTCGTAGATCAATTCAATTGAAAATAAAATATTCTAGATCATTAACTTTGTATACAAAATTCTGAGATTTAAGGTAAACTAATAAATTTTTTAAAGAATTTTCTTGATAATTTAACTTGATTTTGGAGTCCCCTTATCACAGCTTAATATATTTGAAAATGCATTTTCTGGGATGCCATAAAATGTGTAATTTTTTATATTTTTAATTTTCATGTTGATTATTAAATATATCACATTCACAAATACGGGGCCTGAATGGCCGAGTGGCTGGCGCTCGGTACCACAGGTTTCGGTTCGAATCCCGGAGGTGCCATGGATGTGTGTAGTGGCTCGGAATCCATTTTAAACTGTAGGTCCCGGTCTAATAGGATCGTAGAGCGTTGCGGGGGCATAGTTACTCCGCGTCCGGGGCTTATCTTCAAGTTACATGCACCCCCTGCAATGCAAAGTGAGTACGTCTGTGGAGCGCTTGCCTTAAGGCATCCAAGACCAAGCTGTCTAAGTGTTTGCCAGCTGCATTAGAAAGAAAAAAAAAAAACATTCACAAATACAAACGTATTGTAAATTATCGAAATTTTCGTTGCACAATGTCGCTTCTAATTTTAAACTATATTTTTGTTAATGCCAAAAACAAAATCATTTAATTTTTTTGTAATACTGATAATATTATTTTAATATGATAATCAATATTATTTTAAAATACTTTAATATACGCATTATAATATAATATAACACGTGCCGAAAAGAGCTAACAGAATTACAGATACAAGACGATAGTCCAGTTCTTTGAAGAAGTGTGACCCTTTTCAAGTATACCTTGAAATATAGTCTTAATTAAAGTGCCTTATCTGTGATCGTTCAACCGTAAAATATAATTACGTTCTATTGTAAGGACCCCTTCAATTTATCACGGTGACTTTTTTTCATTAATCAAAACAATTCAAGGTTATCCTTGACACTAAATTTGCAAACAGACGAGAAAGATATTTGACTAATATTGTGTGCACTTCACACATATTAATAAAGATGCTCCTAAGTTACACTTACATATAATGAAATAAACACTTTTAATTATTTATTTAATAGAGCCTATTGGTGAGTGTGATTATAATCTGGATTTTTTTACCTTGAAGCACAAAATATTTTACAATTATTTATACTATGGCTACTTGCCATGGCAATATTTATTTTAATGCATAGTACCTTGAAATTTGTTATTCGAAATATGTAAAGTATATTAGAAGCGTTGTGAAAGGGAAAGATTTCGAAATATTAAATAGCAATCGAAACAAAATAATTAATAATTTGCGTATTGAAAAACTAGACTTAAAATCAAAACATTTTATGTTGGAACTCTTGAGCAATGTTTGCAAATTGTCTTGGAATTTCTTGAAATTTTTTTCAATACATGCTGTGATTAAATTTTGCCATGAAACTTTTTTTTTTGTTATGAAACTCATCGTTATGAAATGCTTTCTTTTTATTATTAAATTATTTGAATGCTTCCATTTTATTATTTAATGCAATTATTTAATTATTTAAATGCTTCCGTGTTATTATTGAATGCTATTATTCAATAACTATTACTAGAAGATCAAACCCAAGATATGCTAACACCGTAAAAGTATATTTATTCTTTTATTTTCTACATGAATATTTGATAGAAAGTCAATTAATTATGCTTTATTATACGTTAAATTATTAAATTTAAATTTGAAAGATTAAATAAAGAATGTTTGTATGCATTCTCAAATGAGTTCTTCATTTGAATCACTTTTTGTTCTTTAAATGAGTTCTTCATTTGAGAATACATACATAGTTTGTCGAATAGAATACATACATAGTGGTAGTAGTAAGAAATGTATTCTCTTATGAAGTATTCATTTGAGAATACATGCATGGTCTATCGAATAGAATACAAACATCGTAGTAGTAAGAAATGAATTCCTCAAATGAAGTATTCATTTATTACAGGGGGCTCCAAACTACGGCCCGCGGGCCAAATCAGGCCTGCCAGTGTCTTCAATCCTGCCCGCGACAGCGAATAGCTAGCTTATTGTTGCTATAATAAGTCGGATAAAAGAACACAGAATGATAATAATTCGGTTTTATTGACTTGCTAGGTAAAGCTTAATGACAAGCATAATACGCAGACAATTTAACTTAAGCCTAACAACTAACAAATAATTGAAATGAATCCCACTAACATTATAAACTAGTGAACATCCCTCGGTAGTTATGTCGGGGTAAAGAGCATCGCATATGTATGTATATCGATGTTTGGAATGTATATATCCTGAATCAAACATATGATTTTTTTTATCCTGAAAATTCCTCAGAACTGAAAAGCTAAATGGACGCGAATGAAACCGCAGGGATTCCAAAAATAATAATGAAATTTAAGTAATTGTGATTTTTCACTGACGATAGTTTGTAGTTAGCAAGCGTATGCTTCGCTCAGAGCGCGTCTAGAAATTACAGATAATGGCAGAAAAAATTAAAACGGTTTTGGCGCTTGGTACTGAATAAGCAGTACACGCCCTAAGGCTGGAAAGTTTGGAGACCCCTGATTTAATATATGCAAAGTCTGTCGAATAGAATACATGCATAGGCGTAGTAATATGAAATGTATTCTCAAATGAAGCCCGATTAATAATCATAATAAACACAAATTTTCGCCAAATATATGCGTAGGATCACAAAACGAAATAAGATATTTGGTTATTTTGGTAAAAATATTTTATGTTAACTATGAAAAATTGTTGATGCAGAAAAAATTCGAGTATCTTTTATTTATAGAATTCAAATCTTCATAAATAAAGTTACTTTTTAATTTAAATTTGTTTGATTAGTTTCGTACTACAAAAATCAGAAATGTCAAAGTTTAGAATTTATATTTGTAATAAAAAAAGAATTAATTTAAAATTGATCATTATTTATCATAGAACATGCAGAGGAAAAATGGTTCTAATGTTCACATTAGAACCATTTTTGTTGGTAATTTCACATTTTGTTGGTAATAGAATTTTCCCATCCATGAATTACATTTGTATTGCATCAAAAGTAGAAACATTTAGCGCTAAATTTATACGAATTTTGTTTCAATCTGGCAGATATTACTTAAAAAAACTGAAGGTCTTTTATCGATGAAATTAAATTGAATAGATTTAAAATAAAAACATAAAAATTTCTGTTGTTGACCAAATAAATGACATGAGGATCATTCATTCTGTAAACCAAATAGTGAATATCGATTCTAAGGTTTATTACAGTAATTGTTATCCTTTACTTAGAGACCATCTTTATTAAGCATTATACGATGCTAATTATGACATTAAAAGAACATTAAGCAAGTTAAAATGAAAAAATAGTCGTATAAACTTCGACGTTATAATTTACATTAATAATATTTTTCTGATTTATTATAAATATTGAGCTGTAAATTCGTAATGAATTATATATGTGCCAAACTACTACTGTGTCCAAAAGTAAAACTTATTTGCAATTGAAAATTTCCGGGCATATGGAATTTCATTTTTTTTTTCCTTTTTAAGTTGCGGGCTATTCTTGATATCTGTGTGAAATGTGACGTCAAAATATTCATTAGTGTTTCAGTTACACTTGACTTTGTGAGACGCTAAAACTGATTCCGACGACTTTTGAAATTGCTTAATTAATTGTGCAAAGAACTTGCATTAAATTATGTTTGCGGAATGTATAGAATGTTGAAGAAGGAATTTATGAACGTTCCTATATCGGAAATAAATGTTTACAAGTGATATAAACAGTTCGAAGAAGATAGAGAACGCGTTGAACAGGAAGAGCCCTCTGGTCGACCATCAACTTCAACCAACCAGGCTCATATCCAAAAATTAAAGATTTGGTGCTTGCAAACCGTCGATTTACAATTAGAGACCTTGCTGATGATGTTGGAATTTCAAAAGGATTTCAATTCCATTTTGGGTCTCAAACGCATCAAATCACCATTGATACTGAACACACTGAATTCGCCAGTTCACACTGCATTGATTCTTCGTGACTTTTTCGCCAAAAATGAAACCCATATCGTTCCACAACCATCGTATTCACACACCGTGCGACTCCTGGCTATTTCCTAATCTCCAAAAAGAGCACCCGGGGACACCGTTTTGAATCGATTGAAGAGATTCAACGTGAATCTCCGCGCGCTTTGAAGGTCGCACGCTTGAAAAATGATGACTTTGTAGCATGCATTGAGGAGTGGAAAAAAGTTGGCATAAGTGCATTGTGGCCGGAGGGAATTACTTTCGAAGGCGATGAAATACATTTGGAAGAATAAATAAAGAGTTTTTTGAAAAATAATTGGTCTTACTTTTTGGGCACAGTAGTAAATATTGTAAAATAGTCTTATCTACATTAAATCATGCAAATTCACTTCATATTAAAAGTGCTTATCTATATGATTTATTAATCATATAGATAAATTCTTATAATACTCTAATTAAGTCATCTACCAACCTTGAGATCTCCTTCACTACCACATTTTAATATCACTCTTTTTTGCCGAAATCATTTTCTTAAAGCTTCCCCAATTATAGGAAAACATGATAAGTCTAGGATTTTTAGATATATTTATTTAATTTCATTGTAGCATTTTAAGCTCTAAAACGCAAAACTTTGTACATGTTGTATTAAACACTCAGTTTTATTTTTTATCATCAAATATTTGTCTAAATATTTCATACTAGGTCAATATCATACTCACAACCTGATACTAGATATATATTTTTTTTCCACCTAATACAAAAGATGTGATAGGAAATAGTTCAAAAATTATATCAATCAATTTATGTTTGACATTTCAAATAGAAAATGTTACGCTTTCAGATTTTTGTTATACTTTAGAAAGTATAATCAAAAGTTACTTTTAGGATAGTGAAATCATATTAACCGTGAAAATAGTACAATATTTATATTTAACTGATTTGTTTTGATTTGATTCGTCGCTCTTACGGTCTTTTTTTGAACACTTTAGGTTAATTAGACCGGGACCTACTGTTTAACGTGGATTCCGAACTACTAACAAACATAAATTTAATTGAAGCTAAACATTAAATATTGACTATTTCATCTTATTTTCACATTCAGTGGTAAAAAAAACAGTCAGATTAATTTAATAACATAAATGTAATTAATTGAAAAAGGCATACTTTTAGATCTTCCTTATAATTTTAAAAGTGTACTTAGAGGATAATTCGGTGAAATTATATTAACCATGCAAATAGTAAAATATTTATATTCATTTGATTTGATTTGGTTTGGTTTGTCGCTCTATGGTCTTTTTTTGCACACTTTAGGTTAATTAGACCGGGACCTACTTTTAAACATGGATTCCAAACTACTAATAAACATAAATTTAATTGAAGCTATGCTTTAGATATTGACTATTTCAAAATTATTTTCACATTCAGAAACAAAACAAGTAATACATATAAAAAAAAAAAAAATTAAAGTCCATTCCTACTTTTTTTCACTATATTGCAAGAAAGTCCTTTATAAATATTTTTTTAAGTTTATCTGGCGCCCCCCTATTGGTAGATATATGCAACTTAAATCTAAAAACTAAAATTAATTAATTAAATTTAATTACTGAATTAATATTTGAAAGAACTGTATTAACATCCAGTGTCATCCACTACAAAGTTCAAAAAAAAATTTATTTGAACTTGAGTGGATGAATAAAATGTATTTTATTAATGATTGAAAATTTGAACAAGATATATATAGGGAAAGTGTGAACTAATAGAAGGAATTGAAAAAGCGATTAATTTGATAACATAAATATAGTTAATTGAAAATGATATGCTTTTAGATCTTCCTTATACTGTGCACTCAGAGGAAAATTTGTTAAAATTATATTAACCATGCAAATAGTAAACTATTGAAACTATGCATTAAATATTGATTTTTCTAATTATTTTCATTTTCAAATTGGGGGAAAACAGACTAATTTAATAACACAAATGTTTAAATAATGTTTTTTGTAAAAAATAAAAGCTTTAAATTTCTGGTGACTTATTTAAATTTGACTTATAGGAAAAATATGATTAACAAATGCACAATTATTAAAAAAAATTTAGATCAAGTTTTATATAACTTGTATCGTTGTTCTTTGTTTGAATTTTGAAGGTAATTCCTTTTATTACTTTTTTTTTAATTATTTTTTTTTTAATTAATTATTTTTGTTTAATTTTATTTTATTTTTACTGCATTTGTGTTATGAATGTGATTTGAAGTTGGTTGGAAAATTAAATTTATTAAGTTCAGGTACTGGTATATACTGGTCCTTACTAGTATTCTATAATATCAAGTTACTTTTCATATTATATAATCGCCTTATAATACTCTGAAATTAACCCGAACGAAAAAAATAATCTCTATTTTACAGATTATAAATAATTTAATTTAAGGCATTTAAAAATGCGTCACAGACAAATTAATATGCTATTATCTTTTGAGCAATTATTTACTGCAATGTATACATTGTATAATTTTTACTGGCATATATTTACATTATCAGTAATATGAAACTCAATACTGATTATATTCGGAATTATAATTTGCATCAAAATAATTCGAATTAATTATTAATCAGATAGATAAAGGTAACATTTTAACACTAGAAAACAGTTTTAAAATTTAATGAAAATAAATGAAGTTTTCATTAATTCTGATAATACAAAATTAAATTTAGATAAATCACAAAATTAAATATTTATACAATAAGTGCTTACAAAATAGAATTTATAGACATAAAAATGATGCTTAAAAGGGAATAATAATATATTATTTCTATACAATTTAACAAGTTACCATAAATATAGATGAATTTCACACGTAAATAATGATAGATGCGTTGAAGAGTTCATTATTTATTTGGATTAACACTTTCTGTTGTTTTCTCCGTTGATATAATTAGTTTATTGGCCACGGAAACAGCATAAGTGAGACACATTATTAAATAAATGCCCCCCAGCAGCTCTTAACCTGTTTTTTTTATATTTCATATTGAAAATATAAGTGTTTTGACTATAAGGTTATTTATTTTTATGCCATTACGTTTTTTTTTTTATTATTATTGTTTTGAAGATCTACATTAAAAACAGGTCTTACTCAATTATAAGTATCCTGTAGTATTAATGAAAGGAGTATGCAAAAAAAAAGTGGTTTAATAATTCATCTAAAGTAAATCTTATCACGCGATGGACTCAGCAGACTTGTTTGGCTATTGGTATTGATGGAAGTGTTTCAGTAACATCGTTAACAATATTTATGCATTTTATTATTTAATCATTTATGTCTATGTTTAATAAATTATTGTGAGTTTCTTTATACTTTTTAAAATGGTATTTGCTTTTTATAATTATAATTTTCACGACTCATCCCATGTATGTAGTAGAAAAATAGCTATTTTCAATATACTATTGTGGTAATATGCATGTATAGGCATATTAATCTCCAGGCTTATGTATATACATGGTAATATACATATATACACATAAATATAACACTAAATACATACATATATAATAATATATACATACATATAATTATACATGTGTATACATATATATACATAATATACAGGCATATACATATTGCATCTATAAATGTAATATTCAGTATACGTGTACACTATATAGTCATTTCATTATTTAATAAAATAATCCAAATTAATTGTAAACTCATATCAAAAGATAAATTCTTATCAAAAAGAGTTATTCATTAATAATTTGGTAATGATATGATTAACAATTAATTAATAATAAAGTAGAATAGAATATTTTATTTTTATTTTTAATTTAATTCATTATAATTTAAAATTTTTAATTGATAATACTTTTTAATAATACATAATCTTTTGAAACACAATTATTTATTAAAATAATTTGTTAAAGAAATCACACTTTTTGAAAATTTATGTCGTAATTAGCATTTCAGGAACACTTGAAAGTAGTATTTATATCATATTGCTTAATCTCTCAGGGCAATTATTTAATAATGTAAATAATGAATAATTTGAAAAACAATTAAAACTTGATAAACTATGAACAGTTTTAAATTGATACAATAAAATCTATCACCAAATATTGTAGAAGTAATATGTAATATAATTGTATGTTGTAAATATGTAATATAATTGTATATTGTAAATATGTAATGTAATTGTATATTGTAAATATGTAATAATGTATTGTATATTGTAAATATGTAATAATGTATTGTATATTGTAAATATGTAATAATTGTAATAATGTATTGTATATTGTAAAAATTCAGTAATGCTCATGTTAAAATATGTGAATGAAAATTCCGTGTTATTTCCTTAATTCCTTAAAGATTTTAAATCAGCCTATAGAACCAGTTCCTCTTTAACGAAGAATGTGCAGTAGTATATAAAAAACAGGTTTTTGGTTATCGGAATTAAGTAAAAGCCCACAGGGGAACGATATCGAATCTTTTAGGAGTCACTAAACAACATCATTTCTCTTCAAATGTCAACTACTACCTACACCTTCTCAATTTGCTGTGTAGAATAAAAAACAATTTTTGTCCCCGTTTGGCTCTGAGGAATATTGAATTAGTGTTTTTCTACCCTTGACCTGATGTTAAGTGGAACTTTGACATCAAGCAATCCGTTCGATCCACAAAAACATTGTAGACATTGAGATCTTGCTATGTTTACTGTTGCACTGAGGTTGTTTTCATGCATTAATAAAGAGTTTCCGTCTTACTATAGGAAAATAATATGTTGTTGTTGTTACCTATGACTTTATTGGAACTCAATCCATACTAATTTGGTCACTTAGAGTAGAAATAAAAGAACATATAAACAAATCAAAGTTACAAAGGGAAAAGACCAGGCATTCATTGAACTAATATAAAAACAGGACATAACACTAATTTCTTAACAAGTCAAAAAATAGGTTTGAAATCGTAATACAGACCGAAAATATCTGCTGTATATATGCTGAACAATATCTGAGAAAATATATGCGTTATCTGCTACAGAAATTTTTGCGAGGCCACTAATATCGGATGGTAAATTTAATAAGATATCAGCTGCGATATTACTAATCTATCAATCTACCTATCTACTATCAATCTATCAATCTACTATCAATCAAGTCTAAAATTTAAAGTTTTCTCTAAACTGTCTCTGTTAACTTTAAATTCTTTTTAAAATCCATTAAATTTTTAAAGAAAAAAAAATGAAAAAAGTTTCTTTATTTTCTTGTTAACTGAGAAAATATATTTATCTATACATGTATTTAATACGTCATGAATTTTCCAGAAGACTTATACAGTTTATTTGAATTATGTCAATTCATTGTATTTTTTTTTTTTTAAATATTAATCTTATTTTGTTTTTATTTTTCCATTTTCACAAGACTTAGGAGATTCTATAAAAACATAAAATCTTTCAAACTATTAATATACATTTATATACTTCTTTTTTTAAAATTAAAAATGTATACTAAATTTGTTTTCTTACTAAAATTTAGATGTAATAAATAAAGTAAAAAAATATAGTAGACTATACCAAACTGTTTTATAACAGAAAATAATTTATATTTCAAAGTGACATTAAAAGAAAAACAAATCTTACATGAAAAGGTCAGTAAACTGAAAATTATTTCCTTGAATATATCATTAGATTATTTCCTTGTAATGTTTACATTGCAAATGATTCAGATGATATTTTAATGTTATACTATAAGCGACTGTTTCAATGACAATGATTTTAAAATTATATCAAGTAATCCGAAAGTAAATAAACGCCAATTTGTATATAAAAAAGTCATTCTTTCAACCTTGTTGATATACGGGCTTGCTTTCAATTTTCTTTTGTTTGTTTGCTTTTTAAACTTAAGTTATCGTGCTATCAACCTTGCTGCATACAATCTTATAATAAGTTAAGTACTTGCTTAAAAATTAACTATTTTGCAATGTTTATAAATTATCCCTGTGATATTTTAAATATATTTAAAATAGCTATTTCTAATAAAAACTATTTATTTTACATTAGTAAAAACAACAGTTATTGACGATTCAATCATTGATTAATCCCCAATAAATTTGCGCTCTATTAAGCAAAAAAGCAGCTGTTATATTATTTTGGTTACCCCGTTTTTACACGTTATTTTAGTTCATAATTATATTTTCGTTTCTAGCTACAAATTCATTTCAAACAGGATAGTTTTGATTGAAATCCTAATTAGATAGACAATATTACTGAAGCGTTACAAAGAAGAGAAAAATCAATTTAAGAGACAATTCCTTTTTTTTACTCTGAAAAATATTTTCTAATAAATTTTCAAGTAGTTTGTTATCCTACCAACAGGTTCTTGTAATTCGTGCACATGGCTAAATGAATGTAGCTAGCCCTAATTGAAATGTGATGGTCTGTACAAGCATTATGTTGCATGGGCACAAAGACCTTCATGTCTTTGCCGTGACTTTGATATGGTTGTGAGATGTAGGGATGAGACCTTGGAGTCCTAGGTTCACCTTTCCGGGTTGCAGTTGATCTTGCTTTCGTAGTAGTAGGGATTTTCTGGTCAGCAATTTCTGAAAATGAGGGCATGCATCGCATGGGTCAGTTCTTGAAATCGAAACCTTACTGATCATATAAGGACACTCTCTACAAGACATGAAATAACTGTCCAGGAGGACTGGAACTCTTTTCACAGATACTCATAAACTGATTGATTTCCAGTGTGAATTCCTGTTGTGAAAGATGGTTAATTGTAAGAAGATATCCTTATCAACATATCAACTATTAACCAATTTTTTATTTGATTTTCTAAACTCGGGGTCAGGGTGTTAGTTAGAAATTATGTAAAATTTAAAAATATATTAAAATAAAAAAAAATTATGTAGAAAATATGATACTGATGAGTCTTTGCACAATTATTCGTGCATGTCATAAATAGGGTTTTTTTTTTTTTTTTTTTTTTTTTTTTTTGCGTAAAGCTATGCACGTATCTAATAGCATTATAATCTGCCAAGTATTTCTGAAGATGTCTAAGCAAAAGTGATAATTTTAAATACGCGTGTATTAAAATTGTATTAGATGCACAAAACTCATTCACGAATATTAAATTTATGCCTGAAATTATGTACAATTTCACTAAAATTTTAAAACTTTAGTTTTATAGTTAAAAATACATTAAAATAAAAAAATACATTATGTAGTAAATTATGTAAAATTTAAAAATGCATTTAAATATATAAAAAAATTCATAAAACAAAT
Source organism: Caerostris extrusa (assembly GCA_021605095.1). Taxonomy (NCBI): domain Eukaryota; kingdom Metazoa; phylum Arthropoda; class Arachnida; order Araneae; family Araneidae; genus Caerostris; species Caerostris extrusa. The sequence continues at coordinate 30,296 of BPLR01000447.1, read as the reverse complement.
AATAATAAATATATAATAAAAATTTATAAAAATATATATATATAAAAACAAAATAATTTTACAAATTAAAATTTCATCAATGATACATTTATATCAGAATCACCTGAAATTTAAGAGTTTGATAATAATTTATAAACAGAATAATGAAAACGAAAATTTAAAAATGCCAAGAAGTACTTCAATATTCTCTTATAAATCACATTAGAATTGCTTTCTGTGCATAATTTAATAAAAGCCTCAAAATCTGTGTGCCTATATTATCAGAGTTTTGTTTTCACTAACTATATAGTACCGCTTCCTGTTATTAATGAAAGTTTTTTGTGTTTTTAAGAAATATACATATTTATAAACTACTTCATGGTTAAATGACCTGCATATTATTTGAGAATATGCCATAAAAATGCTTTTCGTGCTCTTTTTTATTATTTATAGATGGATACGCTGTTATTTTAATACGAGTGTATAATTTGGGAAAAATGAAATTAATTCTGATTTAAGTGCAATGGACACGGGCAAATTACTTCTGAGCTCTGTTTGCGATGACCGTGAGAGAAAAATTGTTATTTGAAGATGGTGTGTCAAAGGGGCCCTCAGAAGTTTCTAGGGATATTTTTGAAGGTCAGATACCATGCCCGTTGGCAATCACAACGAGTGACCTTATTACGGATATCACGAAATGTCGGAGTGGAAAGCAATCGACCGTTTTGCTCGAAATAATTGCCCAAACATTTTTTTTCTTTTACTGATGTGAAGAAGGTACTTCGTAAACTTTCTTTTTGATGTTGTTGTTGTTGTAGACTCTGTTACTTTGTAGAAAGATCGATGCGCTGTACCAAAAGAAGCTAGGTTTCTTAAGAAATTGTTTTTGCACGATTGTGAATGGAGCCAACTGGCAGGCCATTATTTTCAACGCTGTTTTATAATCTTTATTTATTTAACTTTTCCAAAATACTGTTTGTTATTCTGAAGAAGTATTTTATGTATTGGGAAGTGTTTTATGTATTTGCGATAGCTTTATGACAGAGATATACATCTTTCATTTGTCTAAAATACCAAAAATAAATAATAAAGCTAATGGAAGGAATTAAGTAGTTTCATGGGTACTTTTTATATTAAATTAAGAATATTTGAAAATTAAAATCTACCAGAAATTGAAAGGAATTCATTAAAATCATGAAAAAATGATATTTTTGGTAGATTGTGTATCTATGTACCTGAGTTAGGTTCGGTTTGTCGCTCTACAGTCATTTTTTACACACTTTAGATTAATTCGACCAGGACCTATAATTTAGCGTGGATTTCGAACCTCTAACAAACATCTATACCACCGCCAGAATTCGAACCTGAATCCTGTGGTACCAAAGGCCAGATTTCTAGCCAAATTGGCCATCAGGCAGCACTAATTAGAAGGAGGTGAAATCTTAATAATACGTACTATTGAAGAGATGTTCCTTTGAAATTTTCCTAATAGAAAACATGTGTTTTTTAAACTAACAGACGAATGTTTCTATAGTTCTGTAAAGGTGTCGATTGAATTCCTAAACCCATCCTTAGGCTGCCTACTTATCTGGGAGAGCCTTCTCTTACTTGTGTTATTCTCAGTAACCTTTGGTAGCTTCTGTGCAATTATCTTTAATTTCATTTGTAATGAAAGTACTCTGTCTGTCAAATGTCAGAAATTACTATGTAAATAAAAATAATTACTTTCTAAATTTTTTAACATAAAAAAAGTGTTAGAATAGTGATCTCTTTAAGGAGTAATCAATATTCAGTTTATATTGAGGAATGCAAATAATCTGCAAAACTTGCCACAAATTAAAATACAAATAAAACACCATTTTATATCTAAAGATGCGTATCAATCAATATACTAAATCAATAACAACCATGAAACGTAATAAAAAATCAATAAAAATAAATTTAAATCTACGATTATTTTTAACTTTTTAAAATAATAATTTTATAAATTAATGCAAATGATTTATTTAGTTGTTACCAAAACAAGATCATTTAATCTTATAAAATTGTAAAAATAAAAATATAATTGGCTGAGCCGATATAAAGGTTACCCATAAAATTGTTTAATAATTATTAAAAAATGAAATTTTATTTGATTATATAATTAATAGATAGTGAAAATGTTTAAAGAATAATAAAGAATAAAGAATAAAGAATAGAATGTTTAATAATAAGAAATGTTTATAAGAAAATAAAGATAGAAATGTTTAAAGAAAAGTCTTCCAGGAAACAACGGACCTACTATCCTCGACACAATACTCATAATGTCATGGACAATAATAAAATCAGTATGTCTCTAAGTATTGAAATCATCTCAATAACATCAAACGTAGTAAAATATTATCAATAAGTAATTATATAACTTTACATTGAAGGGATTTTGCACAGGCCTCTTTTATTCACTTTATAAATAAAAAATTATTTAGCTTATTAATTTTTCAGTTGAAGCACTTAGAAACTAACTATTCATTCTTCATTTAAGGAAGAAGAGAAGTTGGTATGAAAAAAAATTTAGTATATGTCAGCCACATCGCTCTTTACACAATGTTAAAAATATAACTTATTTCTTATATATATTTCTTATATTTTTCTTAGAAGAGCATAAAAAACATTTAGTTAATGGAATTTTATCTTACCAGGATATTCTTATATTCAAAATTTTCAAAAGTAGTAGTCAAGAAGAAATAATTTCGCACATGTGAGGTAAGGAATTAGCAACCTAATGATTGTACAGCCATAATGAATCTGAAGACTAACGTCACCACGGAGTTTAGCTAAATTATTTTAATATCTGTTCAAAAATGAAACTGAAACCAACATTTTCAATGAATAACATTAATAAATTAATTTCTTACATTAAGAAAGAATCTTGGATTGTAGGCCTTTGCTTAAGACACTGGCACACAGAACTTCTTTCTAATGGATTCCTGCCCACTGTCAAATTATGGACAACGAAATAGCTGACATACTGGCTAAGAAAGGAACTTTAGTAGAGCAGCACATTAATCGACCGCTTTCATTTCATACGAGTAAATTGTTTGTTAACTTGACTCTTAAGAAAATTCTTAAATAAGATATGCTTCGACGCGCTATAATTAAGAGATGGAGCATTCTGGGGGAAGAGAGAATTATTCTCCAGTTTTCCAAGAAAGGCACCGGTGGTTCTGTTTAAACGTTTGATTGGTCATGACCGTTTACGGGATCACCTCTATAGAATTGCAGTGATGGATTCCCTAAACTGTGTTTTGTCATGTTTAGTCGGTTTATGACTTTTGAACATTTAAATAACTGTAATGCATTTTTCGGTATGACGACATGGTCAAAAAGTACTAAGCCCGTGAACTTAGCTTAGTTTAAATCGCTTAGGCGCCAATGTTCGACATTTGTAAAATAAATAAATTAAATAAAAAACATTAAGAAAGATGATAAATATAAAAAATATGCATTGCTTTTCAGTCAATAAAAAAAGTCTTTTAGATATTTATAATTACTATTTAACAAAATGAAAGACTATAGTTATTCGTTATTCCAACTATAAGCTAAGGCATTTTTTCAATATATTTGTTTTTCTTTTTCCGGTATGGGGTTTAATTCGAGCTGGTGGCAACAGATTTTTCATAAAAATAATTGTATCTACCCTTTTTTGCAGAAGATAAACGATAATTCAATTACAATTTAAAGTTATTATTAGAAACATGGTTTTGCTCTCCCTAAAAAAATGGGCCTGTAAAAACTTAATAAGTCTTACCACCAAACCATAACATTTTAAAACAAACAAAAAGCAACATCTAATGCTCCTTAATTGTTACTTTAATAAGTTCTACTCTACATATTACATTAAACAATATCAGAATATTTTTGTATATGTATGCCAGTTGCGATTTACGCATTTCAGTGATTTTATCCTTTTCTATTAAATATAAACATTTAATTGTTGTTTTATATTATTATAAAAAATAATGATTTATGTCCAGGCACGCTGACTTCTAAAAAAATCAAATCAATATATTGGGTTATACCTATATCTAACACTTGATTATGGAGCACACACACAAAAAAATGTTTCTTTCAAATTATTTATAATGAGAAGTTTTAATGATTTTTAAAACAAAATAATAATACATTCCATAATTGTTGTTTTCATTTTAGTTGCCAGCTTTATTTATACGGTTGGTCTTTGCTAGTAAGCAACAGTTTGGAGATCCGTGATCTAAGGAATAAAGACATTTAAGGAATATGAACCACTATTCAAATTGATGAGATTTCTGATGCCAAGTACACCTAAATCGATCAGACTCAACATGCAAGAAGGACTATCCTTGCTTCAATCAAGGCCAATTGCCAATTTGGAACAAAACTTCTTTAGTAAGGCTTGTAGAAATTGCACACTCAGACACAGGTGCTGTCAGTTCTATATTACTTGTCGTTTTGAATCAATATCGATCAATTTAGAAATCAACAATCAACACACTATCAATCAGGCTTCTCGTGCTGTCATTATTCAAATTAATAGTGATAACTAATCATATAAATATTTATGATGCTTCGAAAGTTTTTAAGCTTTAAAGCTAAATAATTAAAATTTTTAAAACATCCTTTACCCTTTCATGTCAAAAATAACGCGAGTGACACTTTAATATTAAAAATTTATTATCTTTTATTAAAAATGGAAGACAGATTGAAATTTATTTTTTTAATTTTTTCACAGTATGTTTAATTTTATGTTTAGATAAAAAAAAAGTCCCCTTTGCATATACAAATATTTCGAATTATTACACGCTGAAATGAGACGAATCTTCTTGAAAATTTATTTATAAACATTTATATTTTATTATATTTATGACGAAAATATTTTTATTAAAAAATTAGAGAAACTATTTTACAGATTCAGCATTTTTTTTTAATTTGAATTAATTATAAAAAGAATTCTAACTGTTACGATGTGTAAACAAATATAATTTGAATAATTAATAAGGCACTGAAAAAATAAATATTTTTTTTATTTAATATAAACTTTATCGTTAAGCATTATTGAAAACTTAGTAGAAATAAGGTAGAAAAATATTCAGTAAAATACTTTTATTTACTTAATATTTTCGCCTTTTCCACTAATTACTTGTGTTTATATATTATTTACAAGCACAAGTAATTTAAAAAAGGCAAAAATATTATAATTTAAACTGATGCGCAAGCAGTATGTTTAGTACGGAACTACATAGAAATATAATATTCATAAATATAATATAATAATAATAATAAAATAACATAAAAATATATATATATAAACACAAGTAATTAGTAAAAAAGGCGAAAATATTATAATTTAAACTGATGCGCAAGCAGTATGTTTAGTACGGAACTACGTAGAAATATAATATTCATAAATATAATATAATAATAATAATAAAATAACATAAAAAAATATATATAAACACAAGTAATTAGTAAAAAAGGTGAAAATGTTATAATTTAAATTGATGCACAAGCAGTATGTTTAGTATGCGACTAGACAGAAATATTATATTTACAAAAAACGCTATATGGAAAATATGCGTGATACACTTCAATACAGTATGCACGATATTTAAAATACAACGCTTAAGTAATTATTAATAAAAAAAAAAAGTTACAAACTAAGCACTATCTGTTTGTGAAAGGTTTCAATGTAACTGCCTGTAAGCGATTAATGGTGTATGCAAAAGAAGACGGGTGCAATGTCCATTTACTTTTTCTTATTTTTTTTTTTTTTTTTGATGACTGCAACTGTCATGATACGTCTCCAATTATGAGTTCATTCACATTGAACCTTCGCGTGGTTAAGTTACGTCTTATTAGATTTTCAGATCATGTTCAGTGGATTCAATGAGAAAAATAACTTGGGGGACGGTCAAGAGCACTTCGTCCTCTCTGGAATATTCACGATTATCGATGTTCCATTTTGGATGATTAACAACTGACAACATTCAACTGAGTCGAACGCATGTTCCTCATTTGGACGTTTATTTAAATTTTTATTTTTGCTCAGTTGAAGAGGTTATGAATCAGTAATTACAGTTGAAGAATATGCTTTATAAAAAGTGTTTTTTCATGAATCGTTGTTTAATTATGCAAATAAGTGAACTCATTAGCTTATATTTGTAACTCATTGTCATTTTGATTTAAAAATTAGTACATACATTTTGATAATTTAAGTCTTTTAGGTTCGCATTTGTATTGAATCAGCCATAATATCTATGAATGCATTGTGTCATATTTATTATGTTATTATAAATATGGAAATATGGCATCTGTGTCTAACTGAAAATATCATTGGCATAATTTTTTTAAAAATCATGAAACTTTAAAAATATATCACTCATTTAATATTATTAAATTTTAAATGAGTCCATTTAAAATTCTTCCTTCAAAATATTTTAAAACATTTTTTATTATTATTAATACTCATAGTATTTTACTTAGTATTCTATAAAGCAATTAAGTTTAAAATTTTTTAAAATGTATGTTCATTTATAATTATATATAAAAAAAAAATATTTTAAAACATTTCTTTTCTATTATTAATACACATAGTATTTTACTTAGTATTCTATAAAGCAATTAATTTTACTATTTTATAAAATGTATGTTCATTTATAATTATATATGAAAAAAAAAAAAAAAAAAACATTATAAAATAACTAAAATTAATTGTTTTATAGAATACTATGTAAAACTGTTTATAAAATAAAGTTGTTCAAAATAAATCAGTTTTAAATAATTTTAAAAAGTCTAGCCTATGTTGTTCTCAATTCGTTTTATAATTAGATAAATTTGTCTGCAAAAACTGTATAAGAATTAAAAATAATAAAATAAGTAAAAATAAATTGTTTAATGAAATTAATTTTACATAATTTGGTAGGTTAGCATAATAAAGTATGAATTTAGAAAAAAATTATAAAATAACTAAAATTAATTGTTTTATAGAAAAAATAATAAAAATGTAAAAAGAAATTGATTTTAATTAGGTTGTAATAAACATAAAATTTCGGAATATTCAAAATAAATTTATTTAATTTTAAAAAACAAGTAACTAGCCTAATGTATTAATAATAACATAACATAAGAAAATGAGATTAATTCGTTTTATAACAATTAGATAAAATTGGCTTCAAAATAAGAAATGAGATTAATTCTAACAAGTAACATAAGAAATGAGATTAATTCGGAATATGGTAATACTAACAAGTAACATAAGAAATGGTTTAAAAATGGTAATAATAACAAGTAACATAAGAAATGAGATTAATTGAATATTAATAATAACAAGTAACATTTTAATTCGTATGGTAATAACAAAAGTAACATAAAGAAATGAGATTAATTCGAATATGGTAATAATAACAAGTAACAAAAGAAATGAGATTAATTCGAATATGGTAATAATAACAAGTAACATAAGAAATGAGATTAATTCGAATATGGTAATACTAACAAGTAAATATAAGAAATGAGATTAATACGGAATATGGTATACTAACAAGTAACATAAAAATGAAAATGAATATGAATTAACAAGTAACATAAGAAATGAGATTAATTCAATATGGTACTTAACAAGTAACATAAGAAATGAGATTAATTCTATGGTAATACTAACAAATAAAAAAGAAATGAGATTTTCATTACAGATTATTCATTCACAAAAATAAAATATTTAAGTAATTATTTCGCTTAATAAAATTTAACATAATCTTATATATTGATTGGTACCATTTTTTAATGTGAATATTGGATTTGTAAAAAAAAGACAATATTTTGCGATTTATGTATTTGAATGTATGTGGCTGATACTTTTAAAACACTTGTAGAACTCTTCAAAAATAGAATAAAATAGTTTTTTTTGTTTTTTTCTTCAAAATAAAAAATCTTTTTTAAAACCATAAATGTGTTTTTGTTAAATCCTTTACCTAGGAAATGCGATGCGTGAAAAGAGGATAAAATCTATATATCTGAACCATTGAAAGAGACCTATTTTCACTTTAAAACAACTTTAACTGTTTGTTAAAAATGTTGTACAACTGTTCTTAGTATGTTTTATGTTTCATGAGAGATTACAGAACCATTATAATGTCCACAAGCGATCTCAGAAGAATACCGATTTAAAGAAAATTACAAATTTTTCGCTCTAGTGATTATTCTAATATCCAACAAAATGCTTCAAGCGAAAATAATACGACTTACGAAGGATAGTATACACAATTTAATATCTTCTTTAATGTTAGAATAAGTGAGAAAAAATATTTATAATTGAATAAGGCATAGATGATTGGATTGATAAAAAAATATTTGGTAAAATTAGAACATGCATTTAAAGTAAGCTAAAAATGCAGAAATACTACAATATATGCAAATAAAAGTTACAAAATAATAAAAACAAACATAATCAATAACAAACAAACATAATTATTTTTTTCTAATGCAGCTGGAAAATATTTAGACAGTTTTTTTTATGTCATAAGCAAGGGCTGCAACGACGCTCACTCTCTTAGTACTATCCAGGGGGTACGTGTAGCTTGAAGATAAGCTACGGACACGGAGTAGCAATACCACCGCAAAGATTTACGATCATGTTAGACCGGAACCTATGGTTTAAAGTGGATTTCGAACCACTACAAACATTCCGCCGGCTAGAACACGAACCTGTTATTACTGAGCGTCCATCCGGGACACTGTGGTACCGAGTGCCAGAACGTGAGTCAATCGCCAGTCACGGTCTCACAAATATAACTATTAATTTTTATAAAACATAATTAAGAATATGAGATTAAAAAAACTATCATCATTACAGTGTATGTTAAAATAGATAAAAGATGTTTGAATTTGTAAATTACTATATTTGTAAAAAAAAAAAAAAATTACCTTAGGTATATGGAATCTATACACATGAGCATTTAAAAAGAAGTTTTCCCGTGGATCCTTACATTCTTAATGAAAAGATACAGATGACAGGACAAGTGATTGCTCAGAAATATTTTTGCTTCGATCTTTTTACATTTCAGTAGTGTCGAAATACTAGGCCGTCAATTAATATAAATAAAAAGGCCAATATTTTGAAAATAGGAATCATAGTTGTAGTTGCCGTTGTTGTCATATCCCCTGAAGAATACAAGGAAATCAAATATCATGGTGCACTCGAATAATATGGGTTTATGCTGATTGCCAGCTGGGAATATAAATCCCCTTCCGAGTGATTTTCCAGACAATGCATGGCGGCTGCAACAGCTGGGCAACCAAAGACATGGTAAGGAGTAAGTTCCACATTAGGCTATATTTCGACACATTGCTACATTTTTTGGTATTTCTTAACACCATTAGCATAAATTTTCACATTTAAGTGAATCTTCAAACTTAATCTTGCGAAATAATAATCATTGCACCCATAAATAGTAAAAATAAAAACTAATTAAAATATGGTAATCAAAAATGTATTATTAGAAATATACAAAAATATAAAAGTAAATTCAGAAATATAAATAATTGTAAAAAAAAAGGTAGTGGGCAGATAGCATTGCAGCAAATAGTAGATTGAGTTTTCGGAATTTTATTATGATGCTTCAAAATATTCTCTACTTATTATAATTAACAAATAATAATAAGGGGCCTGAATGGGCGAGTGTCTAGCGCTCTGGTAGCCACAGGTTTCGGGTTCGAGTCCCTTCGGTGCCATAGATGTTTGTAGTGGTTCAGAATTCACTTTAAGGCGTAGGTCCAGGTATCCTATAACTGTAAGAGCGTCACGGAGCAGAAGTCAGACTTCTACCTACGGGTGCTCTATCAGAACAGATGCTGAACCCCTCTTCCCTCCTTCCATGAGGGACACCATAACAACAACAACAACAATTAAAAATAAAATGAATACTTAAATAAGATTTTGTTCTGCTAAATTAATTGTTCCATTTTATTCAAACTGTATTCATTTTCTTTTAAACTAAAATGCAGTAATATTACCTGATCATTTTTCGTTATATATATATAAAAATGTATACATAATATACATTTTTTATATATATAATGAAAATGATCAGATAATATATGAAATATATAGTATTTAAATTATATGTAAATGCAGTAAATATATGTAAACGTATATATATTAAAAATTACGTGAATATACCTTAAGTAGAAGTAATATAAAAAGAACATGTTTTTGGAAGGTGTGTTTTTGATAAAATTAGTATTTGACAACAACACTTGAAGATTGATCTGAACATTTACAGTGAAAGACAGCTTTTAAAATGATTGTTTAACCTTGAAGTTATTTTAAAACTATTATCAAAGAAATTTGAAAAGACTGGAAAAATTTCTTTTAGGAGTAATAGGTATTAAAGTGCAATCATGTATACGCAAATCTCTTGTAGTACAACATAATGAAAACTTGCCCTTGAAGAAAAATGAAGGTTAAAATCGAGGAGCAACATTAAAAACGCAAAAATGCTTGAAGGAAAATGCATAAACAACACTTAATATTTCTGGTAGTTTTTTAAACGTGTTTCTCTATTAAAAAATTATTATTAAATTCCATTTATTTTAAAAATATATGTTGAATAAATTATCAATAGTATGAATATGATGAATTTAATGGTACTAAAAAGTAAAATATAAAATGTATTAAATATTTAGCGCAATAAATGAAATTATTTTGGAAAAAATATTTATTTCTATAATATATTGAGATTTTGTATTTGTTCATGCTTTTAAAAATAAATGCTGGAACTTTATAAAAATATAAAATATATATAAAATAAAAATGTTTAAAATATATATATATATAAAATAAAAATGTTTGAAATATATATTTCAATATATATATTAGTGAAACTTTCAGCACTAAAATATATAGCAATCAGTTATACTCAGCAATACTCAGTTATGGTATTAAATAAAAGGATTAACAAAAACTTATAAAGTATATAACTTAAACTTCTGAAAAACTTATAAAGTTATAAATAATATAATTGAAATTAATAATTGATATATTTTTTTTTTCTTCTTAACTAAAAAGGGGCTGGAGCGGCCTGATGATGAGTAGCTTGTTAGATTTCAGAATTAAGGGTGATTGATTTGAAACATACTAAGTAAAGTCAAGTATAAATTTTGAGTACCTATAACAGGGAGTGAAATGCGATAAAACTGTAGATAAAAAAAAAATTTTTTGGACTTAAGAAGGAATGTGTGAACTCTACAGATGACCTTCTGGAAGCTTTGTTTTTAAATGTTGATGCTATAATATATGTACCGGTGCTAATATATATTGGTGCATATGTTATAGCCCATTCTGGGTAATGCTGTATCTGCTGCTTTGCAAGCAAATGATTTCAGATTAAAATTCACGGCATTCAGAAACTAACATTATGAACATTTTATGAACTAAAAGTACCCTGTGAATCTTAATACCAAAATTAAAATTTACAATCATTAAATCATTTGAATAATGGTAAATTTTAACAAAATTAGTAAGAAACGTGAGAAAAAATAATAAACTTGAGAAAAATTATTTTCTTCTAAGAAATAATATTTATTGAAAATACTCTAAAAGGAAACAAAATTGTTTTTACGTTTCTATTGCGTTCATTGAGTCAAACAAAAGTATTTTAGAAAAAAATTCAGTAAGGTTACCAAATTATTTGTAATGAACTTTTTAATATAAATGCTTTTTTTTTCTGATTTTTTCATGTTTTTTTAATCATTTTTTCTCAAGAGTAATACATATAATTTCATTTCCTCACGTTTATAATAATAGAATTTAAAATCTTCCAATTTTTTGGTCATTCTCATTACATTTTTTGCAAAAGAAACCGTCTAAATTGCGTGTTTCATGATCCATATCAAATAGCAGGCTTCGAAGTAAATTAAGTGTGGACGACGTATTCATTTCAAACACTTTAAATGAAGATTGCTGTAGCATATAATAAGATATTGTAGTTTAGATGTTCCTATTTCAAAAGAATACGATCGGTTTATTAAACAATAATTTTACAAAGTACTGTTATTTAAAGCTCTATTAAAATGAATATTTATTTACAGAAAAAAAAATTTTTTAGTTACTTTTTGTAGAAATTATGTAATTTAAAACGAAATTTTCTGTGTGATTTCTTTATTTCTTTCGTGTTTCGTGTTTTATTCGATGTGTATTATTATTTATAATTGATTTTCTGTTCTATTTGTAATATAAATATTAAAAATGCATGGTTTTGGATTAAAAGTAATAGAAAAGGTTTCTTATATAAACATAAAAAAGTTAATGGATTTCAAATTTGTTATCTGGTACCGAGGAACAACTATGACCCACAGTCGAGAGGGTTAATATTATTAAAATGGTCAAGAAGCTTATCAAGTTTATGAGTCAAGCATGTAAACAAGTAATACAAAAAAATTAAAGTCAATTTCTATTTTTTTTTCACTAAATTGCAGAAAGTCCTTTATAAATAATTTTCATTCATTGTTTTAAGTTAGAAAAATTCTCTCTCACTTTCACATACACACTTTCAATCTCTCTCACTAATTTATTCACATGTTTCATTTTCCATTTTCTTCCCTCTTTGACTCAGACTAGAACTCAGAATGAAAAAAGAAATCTGAAAATGAAATTTTTTTCCAGCGATCTACACGCTTCGGCCACTGACGGTATTTATTCCTAAATTTATATCCTGCTTATATAATATCTTATAGAAGATAATTTTTTTCCCATATACAACTAAAATTAATTAATTAAATTTAATTACTGAATTTATATTTGGAAAAAATGCATTAACATCAGTGTCATCCACTACAAGTTCAAAAATATGTATTTGAACTTGAGTGGATGAATAAAAATATTTTATTAACAATTAAAAATTTGAACAAGATATATATAGGGAGAGTGTGTACTAATAATAGGAATTTAAAAAAGAGTGATCATTGTACCCAACAAAGTGCAACAATCATTTAAAATTGATTTTCTGATCTATTTGTAGTATAAATATTAAAAATACATCGTTTTGGATTAAAACGGTAAAGGATTTTTATGTGAAGGTGTATAAAAAGAAGTTATGGTATTTCAAAATTGCTATCTGTTACCAAGGACCAACTATGCCCCAGAGTCTAGCGGCGCTTATATTATTAAAATGAGCAAGAAGCAGATCAAACTTATGAGTCAAGCATGTAAAAATAGTGATCATTGTGCCCAAAAAAGAGCAATTCTCACTTAAAATGCTACATTAGGAGATGATTTTTAAAATAATCTATCGCTATACTATTTCAAGGTATGTTAATTCGATGTTTATTATTATTTATAATTGATTTCCTGATCTAATTGTAATATAAATATTTAAAAATGCATGGTTTTGGATTCAAAGTAATGGAAAAATTTTCTATGAAGGTATATAAAAAGAGGTTATCTGATTTTAAATTTGCGATATGGTACCAAGGAACAACCATGCCCCTGAGCTGAATGGTTTTATATTTAAAATGGTCAAGAATCTTATCAAATTTATGAGTTAAAGGGGGTAAATAAGTGACCATTGTTCCCAACAAAGAGCCACATTCATTTAAAATGTTGCATTAAAACATAATTTATTGAATAATATATCACTATATTTGCAAAGTATTATAATATCTCTTTTAAAATATTATATTTATAAACTAAATTTTTATTAATCAATGTTTTGTACTATAAACTATAGCTAAAGCAACAATATATTTCCCAGTAAAAAGCTTTTTTTTTTATATGGGTCTTAGTTATTTTAGCATTATGAGCAAGGTTAAGGAGCTTAAACCGTACATTAAACTTTTAAAGTAGGTGATTTATTTCGGCTACAATAAAAGATAAAACTGTTACCATGACTTACTTTGACAGCCTTACTAGAAAACGGAAAGATTTTTAAAAGGTTTTTTGTTCTGTTTTGTTTAAAATCTTTTTTTCTGTTTTTGTTTAAAATCTTTTTTTGTTCTGTATGCTTACTTTGGTAAAGATAAATTACTCTAGATTTGCGCATGTTTGTTCAATGAAAATAAAATAATTGAAAAGTAAACATAACACTTGTCTTCTGAATGTTTTTTTTTTTTCTGAAAATTTTTATTTTTCAAAACAATACTGATTCTTGTAGTTTAGTAATTTGTATATTGTTTAGTAATATTGTTGTTATTTCTTTATGTCTTTAACTTTCAGTTGAGGGCTTTCTACATTGCATGTTTTCTTACTATAAATGAATTCCTTTTTAAAAGCGCAATTTAAATTAACACAAGAAGAAATTATGAAATCGATGTAAAAATAATCTTATTTCTATTCTGGATCAGAAATTGATAATAACTTACAGAAAAATGTATAGAAGATGTATCCAGTAACTCTAAATTTACTTCCACCAGTGTCAACAGAATATCATCATGCAATTCATACAAAATGAAAAAGGAAGCTTACACAAATTCAATTTTCATATGAATGAAAAAGTAAAAAATGTAGTCGAGGTCTAAATATATATATATATATACATATATATATATATATATATATAGTATTCAAAATGATGGTGAAGAACTAATAATTGATTCTCTAAAGAGAGAAGATTATTACCCAAATATTTCTCATAGAAGGTCTTTACAAAATAGCTTGAGAGAGAGAAAGTGTTGGAGAGACATCTTATACTGAAAGTTATAATTTCACTGATAATCCATTAGTGCATGGAGACTAAGCAGTAATTGTCTGTTACAGCATTTTTGACTAAGCTGGAATAAGATTTGTGGATCAGCAGAGCAGATAATTTGGCAGAAGAACTAACTTTCAATATAGAATAGTTCATAGTTATTTCAAAATTTTCTTTGCAACGAATTAATTCATCATAACTAAATAAATTAAAAATATTAAATAAAAAACTGTAAAAGCAATGTATCTGCTGTATTTGTAATAAAATTGCATATGGTAGCTTTGAAAATACTATAATTTCTTTAAATATCACTGGGAAAATAATAAGCCGTATAAATTAAACCTATAAATAGTTATTTTTTTTTTTTTTTTTATTTCTGAAAAAATAACTGAAAAAATTATGTGTTATAACTGAAAAATAACTGATATATAAAATTAGTCCGTTGTGCAATACTATTCAAAATTCATTTTTTGTCTATTTGTACTGCAACTGAATTTACACAAGATTGAGTAATACAGTATAGCAAATTATTTATTTCATGTAAGTATTTGAAAGGCAGAAATTTATATGACTTTTAAATAAATAACTATTTTTTTGAATTTTAGTTCCTGTGTATTTTATTTTTATTAGCATAAAATATTACAAAGGAATTTTATTATTTTTATAAAGGGGTCAAAATAACCCACCTTCGCCTAATGTAAATATACATGCATATAAAATTTTCAATTTTAGATTAATTAATTTTGAATTAATTTTAAATTTGACTTATTGATTAATTGTAATTTTAAGTAATTTAAATTAATTTTGATTAAATTAATATTAATGAATTATTAAATTATTTTAATTGATTTTGATTAAATTATTTTTAATTTTTTAAAAATTAATATTAATTAATTTTAATTGACTGAGCCAATTAATTTTAAATTTGACACAACATATCGTATTATTATATTTATCAAATTATATCATATTGATATATAAAAATAATCAATAATCAATATATATAATTTGATCATATTGATCAAATTATATCATATTATATTATCATATTGATTTATCATATTGTTCAAAACATAACATCTTATAAAAATGTTTTAAAAAAATCAAAGTTTTTGTATATATTTAGAACATCTGAATATATTTGTAATTACGTTTTTATGCATGATTATATACAATAAATAATTTTCTTTCAAAAATAATCGCCATGCTCTATATAGTAACTTCTCATTTTTTTTCCCTGATAGGATTCATAAATAAATCTAGAAACTAAAATACTTCAATAAATGTCTCTAAATAACTTTAGGTTATTGACTACACACAGAAAACTGACCAAGCGTGGTCGGTCTTATGATGCACTATTTAAGGACATAATCATGAAAATCCTACATTAGAGCAATTATAAATAATTAATGTAATATCATCTCTATTTATCGAGATCACTACTCTTTTAATTAACAGATTTCAAATGACCATCACAACAAATATGGAGGAAAAATTTCGTAGAGGTTAAATATGGGTCTATTTTGTTCATTAAAAGTTATTTAGATGTAAACATCACGCAAGGTTAAAAGTCTCCTTGGAATTGACCTTGAGAATATGAACTTTTTATCCCATTCTTATTTCTGGAATTCATAATGATACTAAAGTCAGAGTAATTAAGAGAAATATAAATACTAATTGTTTGGACAAATGCTGCTTTTAATTTCATTTGTTTGAAGAACAAATGATATTTCATATGACGACCTCAACAAAGAAAAGTTTCTAGAACATTGCATTTCTAGAGTTTTGTTCGCTTATAAAACGTCTGTATAGTATTTCTTCAAAAACGATACCAAGTGATTAATTAAAATAAATTGGGCTCGAACTTATAAACATAAACAATATTTATTTTGGGAGAAGAATGGTTTTTATTTAACGAAAACGCAGGTGTTAGAAAAAAGTGAAGATGCGTTTTTAATAATAAAAAAACTAAGGACACGTGTTATATCTTAGAAATTACTAGCACGTGCTATGTATAGAAATTGATATAAGGTAATATATTAAAAAGTGAGAAGTTTCAATGGCTTACAATAGATTTTCAATAGAGTCTGGATTTCAAGTTTTCGATGATTTTTTTTCTGTTATGATTCATAAATAATCTAGAAATTAAAATGCTTTAATATATATCTTCTAAATAACAATTTAATATATAAAACAGGAATCTGTCCAAGCCTGATCGGTCTTATGATGCACTATTTAAAGAAATAATCATTAAACCATACACTCGTGCTATTATTAGTAATCACCATAGCATCGTCTTACTTCTTGAGATCATTACCCTTTTAATTAACAGATTTCAGATGACCGTCACAACAAATACGGAGGAAAAATTTCATACAGGTTAAAAATGGGTCTATTTTGTTCATTAAAAGTTATTTAGGTATAAACATCACGCATATTTTAAAAACTCCTTGATAGACCATGTGAGAACATGAACTCTGTTTATCCCATTATTATTTCTGGATTCATAGTGATATAAAGTCATTTATTAATTGGAAAATCAATTAATCTCATTTGTTTGAAGAACAAATGATATTTCATATGCGACCTCAGCAAGAAAAGTTTCTAGAACATTGCATTTCTGAGTTTTATTCACTTATAAAAGATTTTTAGATTAATACTTTCTCCAAAAACAAAACCAAGTGATTAATTAATATAAATTGGTTTCGAACTTATAAATAAGAACAACATATATTTGGGTAGAAAAATTATTTCGATTTATATAAAACACAGGTGTTCTATGCTAGAAAAGTATTTACTAGTTTTTTATTACTAGTTTTCTATAGTAGAATACTAAGGACACATGTTATTTCTTAGAAATTGAAGAAACGTGCTATGTACAGACATTGATATAAAGGTAATAGATTAAAAAGTCACAAGTTTAAATTGTTTAATCTGTACCAAATTATTTGGATAAATATATGCATATCTTATGCTAGGTTCTAAATAATAGAAAACATGCGTCTATTTTTAATTGAAGCATTTCTCAAAAAGTTCACAATTTTATACATTTATAAAATGCATTTTATTTAAGATATACCACAAGTGAACATAATGTACAATGTTTATACATGTAAAAGTTTAAATTAAGGCATTTTATTTAAACTTTTAAAAAACTTAACAAAAATGTTATAAGAGTCCATGCTTTTCACATAGGAATAACTGTTTTCACACGCAAAGTTCTAATTCTTGCAACGATTATAGCTATTATTATAATCGTATAACATACTATTATATAAATTTTGTAACGGGTTTCTTTGTAAAATACAGGAAACTATTAAATAAGTTTCTTTTACAGACTTAGTGCTACCTTGCGCCGTTTAATTTAAATGCAATTAAACACAAATGAAAGCCCTAATATTCTTGAAAATAAAGTTTTAAATTTTTAATCGTTCAACTAAATTGCAATTTCTTTGTGATGCTGTAAAAAATGTGCTAAATTTCAATAAAAACACAAAAATGAAACCATTAAGATCCTTAAACCATTTCGAAGGTTTAATTGTTCAGTCGAGATGAAGATGATTGCTTTAATTTGAAATTTCTGAGATTAGCACATATACTAATAAAATGATTCAACTTTATATATATATATGTATTTATAGCCAATTTATAATTTATAAATTTGCTAATAATAAAGTACTGAAATAGTAAAAAGCATTACAAGAAATGATTTTTATATTATGGCATTTGAAATCGAAACAAAAGAGTTCTAAAAATGATATTTGAAAATTAACTTTAAAAATTAAATTTTTTATAATTTTTTGTTCGTATATTTATTTTATAAAATCCAATATATAACTTATTTTGTTTTGCTTTCTGAGCTAAATTTTTAAAATACGAATATCATTAATACTGATGTTGTTTCTTATTCCACTTGGTAGACATCTAGACCAAGCAAACGAAACCGTATGGACTAATGGTTGAAGGGAAAGGGGTAGCTTATGTTGTTATGGAACACCTGTAGGTAGAAGACTGATTTGACTCCGTGACGCTCTACAGTCATATGAGATCCGGGATCTACGGCTTAAAGGGGATTCCGAACCACTACAAACATCCATAGTACAACAAGGACTCGAATCCGAAACATGTACAAAGCACCAGAGTACTAGATACTGTACCATTCAGCCCCGAATATCATTATGACTTTTAAATATATTCTTCATTTGAAATCAAATAAATCCATATTTTTAATAGTATCTTAGAACTATTGAATAATTATAGTACATTTTTGGGGAGGAGGATCAAATATTCTTCAAGGATTGGATTTTTTAAATTGTTTGCTTGTACAATAGCTTTATTCATCTTAAACTATAAAACACACATTCCAAAATTTTTCAAAATTACTTATTAATCTTTTATTGATAATATCATCCTATTATCCACAGCATCAATATTATTTTATTTAATAACTCACTCCACCATCAAATAAAGCTTCTATGTGCTTAAATTAACTAATCTACGTTAATTGATTTGTTTTCATAATAGGTACATTATTCAAAGAAGCATGTATTAAAGTGAAAGAGATTTATTTTATATAGTGAAAGTGGCCGAATGACTAGCGCTCTGGCGCTCGTTGTCAGGTTTTGAGTTCGTGCACCGGAGGGTGTCATGAATGTTTGTAGTGGTTTTGGAAATCCACTCTAAACCGTATGTACTGATC
This sequence comes from Caerostris extrusa, assembly GCA_021605095.1. NCBI lineage: Eukaryota > Metazoa > Arthropoda > Arachnida > Araneae > Araneidae > Caerostris > Caerostris extrusa. The sequence continues at coordinate 10,922 of BPLR01000447.1, read as the reverse complement.
TAATATGACTGTAGAACGTTGGGCTCACGAACCCTACACAGTAAAAAGAAAACATCTATTATCTCTGCCAGTAGGCAAACGACCATCAGGCCTCGACATCAGTCGATCATCAGGCCAATCGATTCGACCAATAGGCAAACGAAATCTGCCAGTAGGCAAACGACCATCAGGCCTCGACTTCAGTCGACCATTAGCCAGTCGACTCGATCAGTAGGCAAACGACCTTGGCCCACCATGGGGCTATTGCGACAATAAAGAAGAAGTTCATTTTGATGTTCCCGTTTTTTTTTTTAATATTTTGGAAATCATTGATGTTCCCGTTTTTTTAATATTTTGGAAATCATTTTTCAGTTTCAAATCTTTTTCTGTTACATATTTTATTTTGGAAATACCATCCTTTTCTGCTTAAAAATCATAGCACCCTAAAACGCACAAGCATAATTTTTAACCCCGAATAATTAAAAGATGTATAATCTGCAGCGATTTATAATCCATGAAAGATTCATGCTTGTTCTTTTGCATACTATACATCTATCCTGTTTTGCTTCTACACTTATTGCATAAAACAAATAAAGCCATTTTTCAATTTTGAAAAACATTTCTAATATCACAACTACATACAAAATGTATTATAATTTACAGACATAGAAACCAGATTCGTATCTAAGAAAAATGATGAAACAGAATAGACGTATTCATTTTGACGATTTGTAATCTTCATATTTTCTAGAAAGGGAAAACTCTTAATCAGTAAATCTTTAATTTTACTTTCTGTTGATGTTTTAAATTCTTATTAATTATTTCATTTACATCCGCTTTTGCATATTTATTGTAATGTATATTTCTCTCACATAAAGTTTAGTTATAATTTTTGTTGGAAAAAAAAAAAAAGGTTTTTGTTGATTTAAAAAAAAAAATAAAATAAAGTTGATTCTTTATAAAGCTGATTTTTATGTCCACAGATTAAACTCAGTGGTCTATAATCAACATTCCAAAATGTTAAGATTTTTTTAACATGCTAATCCACAGATTATAAGCAGGAAGTAATGGATTTCATTACTTCCTGCATGCTATATGTATGATGTATGCTATATGCTATCATGATATTATTTTATTATGTAGCATAATATCATGATAGCATATAGCATAACTTGTATAGAATTTTCATTTTTCATCTTAATTTTCTTGTATAATTAAATTAAGTAAAAGTGCCATCTGTTCCATTCATATAATTTTTTTTATAATCAGGCTTATTAGCAATACCAATTCTCTTGCCAAAAAAGGAACAACCATCATACAAAACTTTTGTAAAAACATCTCTTTTCGCTCGGTGAAACTAATGATCCGAGACTTTTTCGGAACACTCAATCTGAATCTACTTGAAGTGAATCTAGTTGAACTCATCTAAAACCTGGTTTAACTTTATTCTAAACATCGCTGATCAGCCCAGGTTTAAAGCTGTTGCCCTTTTTCAGACTCCTGACGGGCCATGATTGTATGGCCAGTCATCTTTTCGTATGAAAATATTTGCATGCTCAAAATGCGGTGCAGTCTTGGAGAGGACATGGATTCATCTCACCTTCCTGTCTACCCTGCACTTGTATCCTCTACTGTGTATGGTTGTTACTGGGTGGTTAGGGCCCTCATGGGCTAAACATGTCACTATGTGATTTCTTTAGATTCTCGTTGTTGTTTTCATGTTCCTTGTGTTCTTTTTTTTTTTTTTTTATTACTTATTGTAGCCTGCCATTGGAAATAAAAAAATATTAGCAATACCTATTTCATTTACGTAATTCCATCTAATATACACTCATGTCCATAAATTAAGGATAATTCAGAATCACACAGAAATTGAACTCTAAAATAAAAATTTTACTTGTAGAATTATTACATACATCTTGAAGAAGAATATGCAAATTACAGGAAACCACTAGATGGCTCAGATAGTATGTCACAATGACGAGAGTGTAAGACAGGGGTATATAAGGAAAGGTGGCAAAGAAGTAAAATTGTTCACAAGCACTTTAAAAGCCTTTCAGTGCAATAACCGCATAGTTATGGCACAAAAGAAGCATTTGGATGATTTTTTACGTGGTAGAATTATCGGACGACTGGAATGTGGAGTACCCAGCTGGAAGTATCCGAGGAACTTGGAATCGCCCAGAGTGTCCTCCAGGCTTTGGCAACGATTCCAAGATGATGGTAATGTGAGTAGATGTTACAGCACAGGTCGCCCCCGAGTTACAACGCCGAATGAGGACCGGTATTTAGCAGTTACTGCCAAAAGAAACAGACGGAGCGCAGCATCAGACCTGTCTCGTCAGCTCTCTTCAGCTACCGGTACGACAGTTTCAAGGCAGACCGAGTACAGACGCTTAGGGCACATTGGTCTATATGCTCGTAGGCCTGTCAGATGTGTTCCACTTACCGCAACTCATTGTCGCCTGCGATTAACCTGGAGTAGAGAGCATGCATTGTGGATACCGCAACAGTGGCCTTGTGTGATGTTTTTCCGACAAGTCCAGGTTTAGTTTGCAGTATGATTCTCACTGGACTTTCATATGGAGAGCGCCAGGTACCCGTTACCACCAAGAGAACACCATTGAACGACACCGTTACGGTGGTGCAGGTTGGCTCGTTTGGGGAGGAATTATTCTTGGTTCCAGAACTGACTTGCATGTTCAGAGTGTAACGATGACAGGCCACATCTATCGGGATGTCATTCTGGAACAACATGTACGTTTGTTTCGGGGCGCCATGGATGCTGAATTTCTGTTTATGGATGTCAACGCCCGTCCTCACCGTGCAAACATTGTAGACGAATGGCTTCAATTGAGGATATCACCCGTATGGATTGGCCAGCATACTCACCGGTCTTGAATCCAATAGAGCATGTGTGGGGATATGCTTGGCCGACGAATTGCAGCCCGTCAACCCCCTCCCACCTGTCAACTGGAACTTCGGAGGGCATTGCTTGATGAGTGGTGTAATATTCCCAAGATCAGATTGATAATTTTATACTCAGCATGCCTAGGCGTTGTAAGGCATGTGATGCATCGTCCGGGAGACATACTCCATATTAACCATCATACTAACCATGTTATACTGTTTTTTGTAAATAGGTTCTATTTTGAAATTTGCTCCAGGGAATAAAAATCCAATTTTTATTAATTATGTCAAACATATAATATCTTTTTTGCTCTTTTACCTTTTGTTTAATAAATAGACTTTACAAATAAGTCAAATTTGTTTTGCTTCTGTCTCTTTCTTTGCCTGAACTTCATTATCCTTAATTTATGGACATGAGTGTAGAGGGCGTTGAGTTTAGTTATCTTATAGGCCGTCGTTACTTGGTATTGTGCTGTGTTCTAATTCGGCAAGTGAAGCCATTGTTTATGTAGGGACTTGAAACTAATAAAACTGCAAATAAAATATTTCTTTCTTTGGACTTAAGGAAGAGGAAGGAGTTCGAACCCCATATGTTATCCCTCGGAGTATTTGCTACTAGAGCAATGGCGTAATGCTGATGAAATGTAACAGCCATCTCGTGGTGCACTATCGGATTCACTTTTGACACGATTACACATCCGCCTTTCTAATGAAGAATAACTTCTGTCTAAAATGAACAGCAGTACAAAAATAACACAGTTATTATGATGTGGTAATATGGCAGTAGAGACACTAAGTTTTCAGATTAAAAACGAAGTTTAAAATGATTTTTACTGATTGCAAAACGTAGTTTAAAAATTGTGAATATCGCGCGACGAATGTCTTTTACTAAGTAATACATATATTTTTCGCATACACGCTATTTATCTTATTCAACAATCCAACAACTTAAATGCATTTGAAATTTTAAAACAATAAAATCAAAGGAAAAATTATATTTGTAATATATACGTTTGATGAACTAATTTATTCCATGGCATGTTGGAATATTAGCCCTATATTACACACACTTTTTGTATAATTTCTATTAATATCATTTTCTGATTAATTATAAATATTGAGCTGTAAATTCAAAATGTACCGTTATATCACAAATCCATTATATATACCATTATATATCAAATCACAATACCATTATATATCAAATCACCATTATATTACAAACTGTCAAACTATCTGCATTATTTTCCAAAATAGAACTCTACATTTCAGAAGAAATTTTTTTAGAAAAATAGGTGTTTCACGATTTCAGTTCTAACTTTATTATACTACGAAATGAGGGACTTCAGATACTTTCTAAGACAAAATAAATTCATAAAAAAAAAAAGCAAAGCAGCAGGAAGGAAGCATGTGAATTGATATAATAGCTAAATGGAATAGTTTTCTACAGAAGATGAAACTATTAATATTTTTGCATGATTGTAATGTCTGGAGACATTACAATCTTGTCTACACGATGACATATAACCAATAACAAATAACTCATAGTTGCACAATAACAAATAACCCATTGCCTCTGGTTCTTATGCGATCTGTTAGCTGATTTGTCATTATCTGATTCCTTAGGAGATATTGTTAACAAAATCTCTTCAATTGCTGAGTTACAAACAGAAATAATCATGGTATGGTCTAAGCCACGCGCTCATCAAAAACTCTTCAATTGATGGGTTACAACAGAAATAATCATGGTATGGTCCCAGCCACGCGGCATCATCATCCACTCATCAGACTCCTAACAACGTTTATTAAGGAAGTGATCTGGCTGTCGAGCTGACCAGGAAAGTGTTCGACAATCAGAATTTGTAGAAATGATTCCTGTCGTGAAAATTCTGGAAATTATATTATGTTGAAATGTAAGTCCTGTGTGACATGAAAGGAAGAATAACATCCACTTACTGCTGTAATTCAAAGGTGGCATGAATGCACACTAAAAATTCCGATTATACTAAGAAATGCCCCTCTCCATAAGACAATTACTCCTGACTAATGATGATGGCGGGCGCCAGACAGATTAGTATAGTTGCTTCCCGATCCGTTTTTACTGACCATCGGCGTTAACTCGCAGAAAAAAATCATTGAAAATAATTCTGTTCTGACTTGGTATTCTACCGAAATACCAAGTCGAACAAACACGTTATTACATGCCCATGTGAATGCAAGGTCAGATATCATTCTTTGAGTCCCTATCAACGGTTCTTATTGTCACTGGTCACATTACAAATTACACATCAAATTGTTGATAACGACCAATCAGAACATATCATCAATGATACTAGAGTCAGCTGTCATTGTATTCTATCGTAACTCTAGGATGTATTCTATCGTAACTCTGCCTTATTGACATTTTGTCTTGCAATTGTGTAACATTCCTGCCAACATCGTCAAATTTCGGCATCTCCCAACCCACATGTCAAATGGTACTACAGATCAAATTTGAAGTTATGACCTTGAATTGGAAGTTATCCGCAATTAAACTACATCGGTATGCTCAGTTCCTTTGCTTTGAAGTTTCAACTGTTGATTTACCGGCTACCAAAATGTTACTATTTGTGTGTTGGGTATACCTGTATTTGTATACGAAATTTCATTTTAATCCTATTACTCTGTCTTGGTACATCATTTCTTTGTAATTAGAATTTACTCAATTTTAGTCTCATGTATTTTGATTAATAGAAGAAATGTAGCATCTTGTATATTTGCAATTAGAGTATTGTAAATTTAATCAAAAAAAAAAAAAATCTTTCACGTAATGTATTTGAAACTGAATTTTTCTCGGCATTTTTAATTAATTTGAATTACACAATGCCGTATTAAAAATAATGGATTTTTTTTATGGTTGAACAGCACTGAAGTTATTTATTCATATTTTTATTAAATGTAACAATAAACATTTATTGCATTATATGTTTAAATTGATTTGAAAACATATGAAACACAAAATTCAAAACTTTATATCGATTTAATCTAAAATAATAAGTAAATAATGAAGCTTTTACTGCTAATGCATCTATCAGATTTGATCTAGTATTTTTCAATAAAATTATGTGAATTTTTGATGCTTATCATTAATGATATTTAACTTAATTACCTTCGATACTTTTTAATCAACCGTTAATGATAGTTAATGGTTGATTAAAAAGTATCGAAGGTACTTTAAATTTTAAGCAATTTATATGAGAAGAAAACAGAAAAAGAAAACCTTAAGAAGATACAGTTCTACATTACCAGCGATAATAATTCACAACCACGAAAATTTTCAAATTATATTATTTATGCATATCCTCAAATATTTATCGTATTTTAAATATACCATTTAAAATCATTATCCGTTTTTTTCCTTTTGTTATTTTTAAAGTACAATTTACCAAATTCTTTCTTTACAACATGTCATATTATTTCTAAACCGTTGCTGAGTTTTACATATGTTCTTCCTTTTGTTTGTTTAAAGATAAATTATATACTAATTCCTTTTTATTATTTTGAGCTATGTAGGTAGACCTTCATCTAATAAAACGGCACCTGCGGTAATTTACCATTGCAACAAAGAATAGGCCAATATTTTTTTTTTTTTTTTTTTGCTTTTTATTTTGATTTCATTCAAACAGTATAGACATGACACACTTAAAAAGCAGCACTTTATCAAGTCTGCAAAAGAGCACTTCTGTTCTATGGATGTCCTTGATATTTAAAAGACGTAGAGAAAGAAAAGAATAATTACAACTGACAAAATAAACATTTCCAGTATCGTTTATTCTGTGCACTCTTTAGCGAAGTAATGTTTCTTTAAATCTTTAAAGGCATTATTTAAAAATACGAATTCTTAAGTTTTAGAAAAAAATAAAAATATATATTCCGAATTTAGTTCGGGATTAGATGAAATATTTTTCATTGTATTAGGGAAATGTTAGAAAATTTGAATTTTCCTTTAACTCTTTAATCGATCAATCATTTTTTTCTTTAACTTTTTAATCACTTTTAACAAAAAATATTAACGCGATTTTAATTAAGCTTATTTTAAATCGATGTTATTGTTGTTGGGGCCTCGGAATAGCCGAGTGTCTGGCGCTCGTACCACTGCTTTCGGATTCGAGTCCCGGCGTGCCATGGATGTTTGTAGTGGTTTGGAATCCACTTTAAACCGTAAGTCTGATCTAATATGGCTGTTGGGCGTAAAGCTGACAACCCTACCCCGTAAAAGAGAAAACATCTCATAATCTGCCAGTAGGCAGACGGCCTTGGCCCACCATGGGGCTGTTGTGCCAATGATGACGTTGTCGTATCCCCCGCAGAGTAGAAGAAAATCAAATATCGTGGGGTTCTGACTAATATTGGCTATGCTGATTGCCAGCTCGGAGCATAAATCATCTTCCGAGAGATGGTCCAGACAATGCAAGGTGGCTGCAGCAGCTGGAACATGTTGAGGTTTGGTTTGTCGCTATACGGTCGCTACACAGTTTAGGCTAAACAGACCGGGACCTACAGTTTAAAGTGGATTCCGAACCACTCATAAACATCCATTCCACCGCCAAGATTCGAACCTGAAGCCGGGGATGCCAGAGCGCTAGCCACTCGGCCACCAGGCCGCAGGAACATGTTGAGGAGTAAGCTCGACATCAGGGCAGTTGTCACATTTTTGATATTTTCTAACGCCATTAGCAGAAATGTTCAGGTTTTTGTGGTGCTTCATCCTCAATCTTGTGAGAGTAGTAGCTGTTTTTCTATCGGCATTTAGTTCTGTAATTTGGTATTTAGTTTTGATCTAAAAAAGGAATCATAAGTTTAGATTTTGCCAAGGCATTTGCATCTACAAGGGAAGTAGGAATGGCAGCCTGTTCCAGAGTTCTGGCATTCTTCGCCAAAGAATTTGCAATTTCTTTAGATTCCAGATCCACACGAGTGGGGATCCATTGTAGGATTCTGTATCGTATTCATTTTATTGTATTGTACCCTGTATTTTTCAATTCCGTACAAGCAGCGGATTTGTAGTTTAAATCAATAATCAATCGAATTGAAAAATACAATAGAAAGTTTAAATACATTATTTATTTTTAATCGTTTTCATTTTTAAAGTGTAAGATTATGTTTTAAAAATTTGCCACTAATTTCTAATAATATTTTTAGTGAAGGGCTAATTTAATGCATTTCAATCAAGACAATAGTATTAATAATGGAAGTGAAAATATACTAATAAACCAAACATTAATGATAAGAAAAATAAAATGAAATGATTCATTGAAATGTTCAATCTCACATTTATTTCATTGCTTTTTTCTTTTAAGTAGCAAAATGATTCGTATAACATTTTTAAAACAGAAAAATAAATATTATTTCAATTATTCTTTAATTTTATCTTTTAAGTCCATTAAAAACCTTTAAAAAATGCAAGATTCATAAAGTAAATTATTTTGAGAGAACACGGAATATAAATGTTTGACTAAAAAAATAAGACATCAACAAGTGTTAAGGTATAATATAACAATAAAGTATCATTTAATTTAAAAAAAGGCATTCTTCTAATCTTATTTTCTTATATATTTTTGTTTCATCTGATCTCGGAAATAAAAAATATATGTAATATTTTATACTGTGAAAGAACTTTAAATACGAAGGTCCAATTACTTGTTAATGTTATAGCCATTATTAGGTGAAGTAGTTATAGGAGGCCAGATATAAAATATTTCGTGTTTTAAAGAGGCCTGATTTCATGAAGGGGATAAAAAATAATTATGACCTTGAATAGAGGTCAAGGACTTAAAAAGGCGGCCACCTAAAATAATATACACATGTCCTACATTTCCTTCTAATGGGTTATAACAATATATTATTGGATGAGGATAATCAAATGTCCTTTTACTATAATGGAACTAGAAGTACTGTTGATATTCCGCTACTTTAGACGATTCTCATTTGGTGGGTAAATTATTATGTAACAGATCTGTAATCAATTTCTAGAACAAAATTGGCTTAGGAATCCTTGAAAATTTTCATAAAAACTTGATTAAACTATTATTCATGCATTAAAATTACATCATGTACATTACATTAGTACATGTGCACATTAGTACATCATGTACATTACATTAGTACATGTAATTACATTAGTACATCATGGAAATCATCTATCTTCAAAAATATTAATTTCTACAATGAAAGTATTCTAAATGAAGAAAACAATTCTTAGAGATAAATCAAGTAAGATCCATGTAAAAAGAATAAAGGAGTTATGGAAAATTTCTAAGTATCTATGAAAAGTGTAGATCAATTCCCAAAATTAAGGTATTTTAAAAGAAAGAAAGCAAAAGTCAAGATTGTATTACTTAAATAATGATTACTCCACACATGTTTAAATTTAAAAAAAAAATGCAAATGTAATATTGTTGGTGTCTTAATAAATATATTTAAAGGATGTAAGACTAAAATCAGAATATCATTTTCAGTAGACTTATTTTTTTTTAATTGCAACCCTTTGTATTTGATAGTTTCAATAAATTAAATTATTTAAAAACTTGTATGCATATTTAATTTTTTAACAAGTGCTAGTTAAATTTAGAAAATATTAAAATAGTATTTTTAGTAAATTAAGAATTAAGAAGTTCTCGTTCAATGTCAGAAACCATGCAAGTCGGAAATATTGAAACGAAACTCCAGCAATTCCAAAAGTTTGCATTATTTCTTGTTCGGTCTAGAGAGTATTGATAATTTTTTATACAATCACTTTTTTATAATAAAAATTTTATTTAATATATGGTTCGTACTAAAAGCCAATTCAAATGAATGTATATTAAAAATTGACATTCAGTACAACCATAGATTGCAGGGTGCATTTCTGCCACAATATATTTATTTCAAGATGGCAGCTAAAAATAAGTACTTCTTGTATGATAGATAAAAACGCATATAGATTACTTGATGAATCATTTAAAGAATGCTAATTCAAGATAAATTTAGCATTAATACTACTAATACTCAGCTTTAATACATAAATGTTATCCTATTTAATAGTCTTTGTAAAATGGCAATATTTGTAAAGATACGGGTTCTTTCCCAAAATTTACATATGTTTAATTAAAAAATATAAATACTTTTTTGTAGAATAATGTGGAAAATTTAAGCAATTATTTTTGGCCATAATGTGAGAAACATGAAAAATCAAATTGCAGGCATATTATTTTATGCTTAAAGCATGAAAAAAATACACATTGGTCTTCAAATTATAGACAATTGCAATATGGAATTCTGAAGATAATGCCTTAAATAAAAATGTGAAGTTAGTACAAATGACGTTACACAAGAGGAGAACAACTACAGGTATCTAATATTAAATACATGACGTCTGTAATATTCACTTGGGAGTATGAAAAGAATGCCTATTCCTTCTTTAATCTGTTTCAGTTGTTAGGTATTATCCAGAGGATATGATCGTACCGAATGGCGTCTATTTAAAGCATCTCACACATGTTATTTGTGATTTAAGTCTGGTAAAAAACTGACTAAATCATTGGAACGATATCTCACTTTCGAAGAACTCTTCCTCAACACGAACACGATGTAATTTGACGTTTTCATTCATACATGCCAGTCTACACCAATGGAACTAGAATAGATGCCCGCGGGAATGATGACTTATTATCGATATAAGTAAGTTGGTCGAAATGTAGAGTACAGCATGATAATTCCCTATAATATTTCACCAAACGTGTATACCAGGATCACCCTTTGCTTAATTTTACTGGGATGACTAATGCTATTAGTAAAAGTTAGGTATGATATATCTGTGATCTTCGTTCACGGTTGCAAATTAAATTATTTCTCAAAATAAAACACTATGTTTAGCTGCCATATTGATTAAAATTGCAAAGACAGCACTGCACAACTAAAATACGTAACGGACAAAACACAATTATATAACAAACATTTACAAATCATCTTAAAAGCTAGCTCGTTTAAGGATCTTTCTATACTTCGTACTGCGT